>JANAVB010034016.1:1957218-2082651 GCA_029216955.1 Iris pallida | reverse complement strand
GCCTTCATTAACTGGCATACATGATGTGTTTCATGTGTTCCAATTACGTGGGTATGTCCCGGATCCGAGTCATGTCCTCGATCATTCTGAGTTAGTCGTTGGTACTGACCTAACTTACGAGGAATAACCCGTATCTATTTTAGACCGGCGAGAGAAGGTACTCAAGAATCGGACGATAAGCCTTGTCCGTGTTTCTTGGAACCATCACTCTCCGGGAGAGTCAACCTGGGAGCGCGAGGACGAGATCAGATCTCGGTATCCGTATTTGTTTGACTGATAAGGTATATTTTTGTACCTTATTGACACGATTCTATGCTTATCTGTACCTGCTTGTTTTGCGCTTTGTGATGTATGATAATAACTGCTATGATAGTTAACTTGTATATGATTATGCCCTGCTTGCCCTGATTTCACTATCCTGTCTTGGCTGGAATTCCGAGGACGGAATTTTTCTAAGAATGGTAGAGATGTCACTCCCCGATCTTGGAATACGTATTTTAATATGTGAAATCAATAATTTGTATTTACCTTGTATTTATACGATATTTATTATGCAGTATTTCTTCATGCATTTCCCAAAAATATTCGATAAAATATTATTTCCTAATTTATTTTCTGCATTTGGGCCTACAGTTTTGGCTCATTTAGGGTAACCTATTCTTGGTTCACCAATGGTTCATCATGAACCCATGGGTCCAAGATCTTTATATAACTCATCTCATTCTCTCTCCTCTCATTTACTTCCTCTCATTTACTTCCTCCACCAACCAAGGCAAGTACCAACTTGCTCAAGAGATGGATCCATAATTTTGTCAATGATTTCTTACAAAACTATTTTCCAAAACATGTTCTTCTCCTCAATCTATACTAGTTTAGAACTTGGAAATTTCTATTTTGAAGCTTTAATTTTTGTAGATCTAGGTTTTAATTATTTTCGGATTTTGCATGGTTTGATCTACTTTAGTTGGGTTTATGGGTTTTTTGATGCTTCCATGTGGAAGAGCATTCAGTTTCACCCAAGTTGGAACTTTGGAAATCTGGATTTGGAGTTCGGATGGCCAAGTTATGATGCTTTGAAGTTCGGGTTCAGCCATGGTGTTCTTGCTGTTTGGAGAAGACAGTGAACATGTGCTCTTGTTTGAGCACGCTTCTTGTAGGAAGCATGTCTCTCCTTGAGCTTGCGTGACTTTTCACGCAGCTCTCCTTGAGCTTGCGTGACTTTTCACGCAGCTCTCCTTGAGCTGCGTGACTTTCACGCAGCTCTTTCCTTGAGTCTGCGTGACTTTTCTCGCACGCTCTTCCCTTGAGTCTGCGTGACTTTTCTTGCACGCTGCCTTGAGTGAGCCTGCGTGCGTGACTTTTCACGCACGCTGCCTTGAGTGAGCCTGAGTGAGCCTGCGTGACTTTTCACCCCTTGAGCCTGCGTGCTTTGTATGTACGCTTTTGATATTTTTATCAGATATTATGTGCCCATTTTATATCCTTACCCTTTTGTCCCGAGCATGATATGAGCACTAATGTGACCCCGGTGAACAAAGCGTTCCTACCTGATACATGTACCTGAATATTCCAGTTCTTGTTCATGCTCGACAAATGACTCGTAACTCCACGTGGCGTATTTGCTATGATGTATTACACTAAGGAGGGTAGAACATGTTGACATACTGATTGACATGGATCCTCTTTGGGGTACTCGTACTAAAGTACGACTTTAGGAGGATAATCATGCAGGCCACAGCATGTGAGTCCAAGATTTTACCTAGGATTAAATTAGGCAACTAAATGTACTAGATGCATGGGGAGGACAAAAATCCCGAGATCGTGTTACACCAGCCGCCTTGAGATACTGTCTTGACGCGCCGGTGGTCTCCACGGATACTGTGTCACTGCAACGAGTGGATGACTGTATCCGATTAATTTCTGCTATATATTATATGTTTTAGCAAGGTGGCCTTACGAGGGACCTGTGCTCAATCATACCTGTCTACGCGAACCCCTGGGTTGGCTAGCCTTGCTGGAAAGACGATCTGAGGATTTTATACATAACATGATGCGAGGATAACCTCGTCCCACTAGAAACTCGTAGACTTGATTGGCCGTGAAAACGACTTGCTTGTACCCTATTACCTTCGTGAATAACTGAGGGAAGCGGACTGTCATGGTACGTGATCCAACCCATGTTCTTGTTTGATTGTTGGGTTGGTTATCGTACTATGACAGGCTGTGGACCGAAGTTATGAACGGAAGACTTATTATGATTGTGAAGTGCTACTTCTGTGAATGACTGAGGAACATGGTCTATCATGGTACATGATCCAACCCATGTTCTTGTTTGATTGTTGGGTTGGTTATTGTGTGCGATAGGCTATCGACCGAAGTCACGATCAGAGATTTTATTGTTTATACCCTTTAACTTATGTGAAAGTTATAGAGTACGACGTGTCCCGACTCCATGCGGCACCTTTTGTCCTTGTTTGGTTGTAAGGGTGCCATATGGGTTCGAGGATGTGGCGTTACCCTATAATGGCAGCATAAGTATTACTATTATCAATCATTCTATTTAACTGGGTTTTTAATCTTAACTCTTGTGCCCCTTTGGCGGTACTTGCTATTCGGGGCTGACCCCGCTTGTTTTGTTTGGCCAGATCCCGTAGCAGAGCCTGAGGACACGATCTTCCTCCCTGACATCCATGGTGCATACTAGGAGCATGGCGGTTCGGGGACTCGAGTGGGTTTCTTCTCCACCACTCCTGCTTATACTTTTGCGGCGTTTAGCCACCGGCACCTGTTAGCCGGATTACTTGATATTTTGTGTCAGTACATAATTAATTAAACAGACTGCAGCTGTGTATAATTTTGTACTTCTGACTCTCCGAGTAGCTAAATTATAAAGCTAGTCTCTCATGATCATTTTGATGAAGCGTTGGGGACGCCTTACTGCTTTATCTTTAATGTTCATTTATTTGCTGATGTGATTTGATTGATTGAGACATAGAACTCTGTGGGACCATAGGAGACTTGATTGTAGCATGTACCCCCTAGTCTCTCGACAGCCACGATCGCGTATGACGTTACGTACCTCATATGGAGTAGCTGGCCTAGTCCGTCTCCGTATTTCGGTACTGGGGCGTGACATGGAGACAAAGTCATTGTAAAGTACGCATTGTCTAGATCTAGACAACCAACTTCGCATTCTCCTTGCCATGTCATTGTCATGTCAACTTCATGTTTTATTCTACATTTGTATTGGAGAAGAATTTTTGGAAGAAAAGTTTGTCATTGCTATGTGGCAACCATTTTTTCTAAACTCACAATAGGGTTGGAGATGCTCTTAGAGAATAATTTAATTCATATGGGACAAATAGTTGATGGATAAGATTCCCTTCAGAGCCTCGTTTACAATTCGACAAACGAAAAAAATTCATGACGACAAAAGTACGAGTGTTAATTGGAACAATACAAGTAAAATACGTTTTAATATTCGTCAAATAAAAATATTGTGATTAGAAGATTCACACGTTTAAACAGGTCATCCAATTTTGTTAATGAGACAGGTTTCCACCATATTTTTTGTATCAATTTTTTCAATAATTAATATGGAACACGTGTAAAACATCACATGCTTAAGATTTACATGCTAATACTTTCAAAAGTACGCAAGTATCATACGTTTCTGAAAGATAAGAAAAAATTTGCGTATAATGTGAGTTTTATTCGGGTGATTGCTAACAAGGCTTTTTTTTTTTTTTTTTGAGATGCTCTAACAAGGCTTCAGAGTCGTGATATGTTAATTATAAAATATTCATATCCGGCAGAACAACTTCGTCGAAAATGTATAAGCCTTCACCCAATTGTTAGAGCATGAATTACTAGACATAGATTTAGCATTTAGATTCTGAATTTTATACCAGCTTAAAGTTTAAGTTTTAATATGTCAATTTAAAAATTTGGAGTGTGAATTTTTATTTTATTTTTTTAATACCCTCCTTTTCACCGGTTGTCCTTCTACTCATATTCAAAGTATAATAGAAAAAATAAAACTAAGAATTGAAATTTAGAGGCCAAAGTTTTTAATCAGACATGTTAGAACTTAAATTCGAAGCTGATATAAAATCTTGAATATAAACGTTAATTAGCTCGATCGATAATAGTCAAATTTGCCACATAACTATACGGTTCAAAAGTTCTAATATTGTGTTTTGACACCTAGCAAAGTATTTGGATCAAAAATCCTGTAGGAACTCATGAGCTCTTAATTTTTAAAATTCGATCGTCAATAACTGTGGATTATATGCATCTCATTTCTTGATTTTTTTTTTCAATGACCTAAATAGTAAAAGTCAAATGTCTGAATGCAAAATGATGATGTGTGCCATAACCATATCGCAAATTCATATTTGAATTTTTGTAGTCGAACTCTATTTGGATGCAGTGCCGGCCCACGAGATTAGGTTGTTATATCCAGAGCTAGTTTTGGTTGCTCCTCGAATCTTATTGTGGATCGATCCTGTAGGTCACCCGTGATCCCGACCTCTTGCGAGGTCATGCTGAATCAGGAGGTTTTACCAAATATAGGAGCGTTGTCCAAATCCAAAGTCTTGTATGATTTACTTCTGGATTGGTACTTTTTTTTTTAAGATGTCCTTTTCTCCGACTTGACAAATGTAAAATTCGAACTTGTGTCTTCTGCGTCGGAATTCCGTTGTATCACTGTGCCACAATCCACAGACTCTAGACCGGTACTGTTAGGATGGAGTATTTGGATGCTTTCTATAATCTAGGAGAGGACATGTGACAGCTAATTCTTCATCTCAACTAACTTGTTATGATTTGCATTCATTAATCATTCTCCAATCCCAATCCCCATCCACATCAATTTTGATTAAGAAAGGGGCAAAGTTTGTGACAAAAATCTCTACTTTTGGAACCCAATTTCTTTCTTTCTTTCTTTCTACATCCAGTCCGAATCCAAATCCAAATTAAATTGGAGCCGAGCAGAATGTGGGCCCGGTCGCACTGACCCACCCACGTTCGTGAAAGCATCAGTTTATCAGTAGCTCAGGTGATATGTTCACGTCGCATTCTGCAAATTCATGGCGATATCACGTTCACTTGATTGAAAAATAAATAATGTTACTGTTAGCTATACTGAAGAGTGAATAGGAACATGACACCGAGAGCAATTTGTCACGAGCAACGGCCGCAAGTAAGTAGCCAACAACTGCCCCCACACTCCATGTGGGTGCACCAACATTCGGAGAGGTCCGAGCCCAGTCAGCACAACTAAAAGCAAAGACATCCATTGGAAGGAAAAATTATTGCATGTTCCGGAGACGGACTCACCACGTGGTAATGATGAATGGTGAGTCCGACCAATACTTTGTTGACACTTAGGTATAATACTTCATATCATACATTTTTTTTATTTTCTAGGTCAAATTTCTTTTAATACTTTTCAAAGAAAAAAAATCTATTTTTTCTAATTATATGCAAGTTAATTTCTATATATTTTATAATTTTTTTGAAATTTTTTATGCCAAATATTATACGGAATCCTTCTTGTGGTTACCGAAAAGAGTATAAGATCTTGGTAATTTTTTTTAGTTGTTATAATTTTTTTTTTATGAATGGAATGAAAAGGAAATCAATTTCTTCCATTGGAAAATTACAATTTCTATTGATTTTTTTTTTTATGTTTGGAAATGCCAAAAAATTTGGAAAAGAAATGGAATACTTCAATGTGGAAAAATATTTCCTTGTTTGGATGAAATCACTTTTCTTCATAATTTTTTATTATTGAAAATCACTTTTCTTTTCTCCTTGATTTCTATGGCACCCAAAGGTAGTAAAATAATCACTTACATTTCCAAATCCGATGATTCCGGTACCAAACGAGGCCTAAGCCTGAATGTCACTTGAACCATTACAACCTCAAATAGACATAAACATAAACTACAAATTCATATTTATTACTTTTTTCATCAACTACAAAATCAACCTCCAAGGAACTTTCACACACACCTACGAAGACTATGATCAACTCTCATCATCACACATTAGAACAACAACTAACAAAAAAAAAACTACAATCCAAACTCTCACTCAACAATTCTAGCTTCTAGTTCAAAAAAGCACCTAGAAGACTAATCAAGAACACCCCCCTGTACAGTTTACCGAGTCAGTAAAATTCGCGACCACAATCAAACAAACAAGGCCCTCCCTGACCCCTCCAGCTGCTGCCACAGCTCCTTCCTCAGCCTATGCGAGAACAGCCTGCACGCGTCCATGCTCAGGTCGACCGCCGCCGCCAGCGCCACGAACGCCGCCGCGTCCTCCGTGCACCCGACCTGCTGCACCCCGACCTCCACCACCGGCCTGCTGCACTTCCCTTCCCCCTCCACCGTCGACGACATGACGAACCCCCTGTAGTTCGCAAACGGCCACAGCCCGAACCCGAAATCCCCGCTCCCCCTCGGGCTGCACCCGGCGAGTTCCCGATCCTCTGGCCGACCGCATTGCCGCCCGTGAGGTCGATCGCGAACTTCCCGCCCCTGGCGGTGCTCAGCGAGGACTCGGCGAGCGACACGCCCGAGGACGCCATGGTGGCATCCGGCAGCAGGTCGAAACGGTACCCGAGGCTGTCGGCGGAGCCCGCCCCGCGCTCGCGCCAGGCCTCGAGGCGGGCCCACGGCTTCCAGGTGCCGTCCCCGGGGCGGAGGACGAGCCAGGCGCCCGGGTTGGAGCGGGAGACGCGGTCGGTGCCGGGGGACGCGACGAAAGGGGTCACCATGGAAGCGAGCGCGACCGGGGAGCCGGAGAGGTCGTGGACGGTGACGGACCAGCCCTTGCGCTCCTTGGTCGGGCGCTCCCGGTCCGATCCCAAGGAGGAGAGCCAGCCTCTAGAAATGCTCGATTCCAATGGCAGAGATCTGTTAGAATCAGAACAATAAATCACTATTAATATGCACAGAAAAAGAACAAATCTTGAAATCTCCCATGTCGAAAAGAAGCAAACTTGGGCAAAATTAGTTGTATATTTCACCGTAACTGACCTGGATCTGAGGTGGCGGTCTGCGGAGGAGGAGTTCCGGCAGCTGAACTTGCAGGTGAACACCGGCTGCTTCCGTCCCCCCTGCACCTGGAACACCTGCGGGCTGCACTCGGGCTCCCCGCCGAACTCGAACACGAACCTCGGGTCCGGCTCGGACCGCACCGTCAGGTGCAGGCTGGCCGCGCCGGCCGCCTTCTTCCCGACGGTCGCCCACCCGTTGTGGTGCAGCGCCGGGCGCGCGTCCGCGCCGGCGAGGTCGACGGGCACCGCCACCTTCCCGAGCAGCTTCCCGGAGCTGACGCCGCAGGTGGATCCCCTGCGCCCGGTGTAGATGGCGATCTTGATGCGAGACTTGGACGAGAAGATGGAGGAGGCGGAGAGCTTGAGGAGGTCCGAGGGGCTGAGATGGAAGACTGCGGCTAGGGTTAGGGTTTGGGTGGTGGCGGTGGTGGAGGGTTCGGCGACGACGAGGGGAGGGAGGAGGTCTGGTAGGGGAGGTTGTTGAGGCGGATCTTGCAGAAGCAGGGGCGGCGGAGGGGTGGACGCCGACTCCACCGCCGGCTGCGGCGGGGGAGGGGCAGGAGGAGGAGGAGGGGAGCTTGAGAGAGAGGTTGCCGACGAGGACCCGCACGAACGGACACGGGTCCATTGCTGGTGGACACGGACGGACGCAAGAGGAAAAGAGGAATGTGGTTTGTTTTTTTAGGGTTAGGGTTTGTGGGATTTTTAAGGGAGGGTGTGGGTTGGGGGAAGGACAGGCTGGCTCTCTGTGGTGTGGATGGGGGATTAGCTTAGCTGGCGATGTGGGTGCGAGACTGAGCTGGGCCACGGCGGGATCCACCACACGTAATGGATGAAGCAGCAGCAGCTGGAGCTGGTGATGACGCAGCGAAGCTTTTTTTTTTTTTCTCATTTCATTTCATTTATTTATTTTATTTATTATTTATTACCTATTTATCAGAAAATTGTATATTAGGTATCACACTTCTTTTCTTTGAAATTTCACCAGTAACATAAAATTTAGTGAGAAAGGCGTATTTTTTATTTATGTTTATTAATCTCGATTGGAGTTGACGGATAAAAAAATTTAGTGACAAATTTTTTTCATTGACAAAATTAGATTTTTAGTGACAAACTTTGACTTTTAGGAACAAAGTTAGTGACGGAATTAGACTTTTATACAGACTTTTTTTTTTATATTATTCATGTTCTCGAAAACACGGTTGGAGAAAAATAAACTAATACGCCAAAAATACTTCCTTAAAAAATTCTCTCTTCTGAAGGCGTATTGGAATGTTGGTAAAATTTATGATTACTTAGTAATAGGGTCTTATATAATATGTAATATTAGAATGTTCTTCAAATTATTCGGCATTAGAGTTTGGATTTCCAAAACTGTTCATAGTATACGTAAACAGTCTAATATCAGACAATTTGAGGTCCAAATTCTAATATCAACTATTATGTAACACCCTATTACTAAATAACTCTATTACAATTTTCTCTTTATTTATTTGTTGAGGTCCTCTTACTTTCTCAAATTTTACATCCTGGTCCTCGTTGACACATGATGTCATGATGAATTAAATTACGGATACCAAAGAAGCCTATACTAATTTAAGCCAAGTCATGTTTATTTTTCTCCACATTTTCTTTTTGTTTCTCCGAGCAACAAATCTAATGCTGATTGATATGCAATATTTCTCAAAATAGTTAATGTTTTGTTGATACTACAACTTGTGTACTGATAAAACTCATGCTAAATTGCAACAATTTAAAAATATGTCTAATTTTATGTCGGTCACTTTTACTATTCCTCGTCCTCCTTTATGTACCATATTTTGCAAAATAACTTGAGCTTTCTTTGATAAAACATCTGTACCAAGAAAATCTTATCTGATTCGCAACAACTTTAAAAATGAAAGAACAAGTTCAAGCCACTAGCTTTCATTTCTCTTCACTTTTCTTTTTCTGTACAACATAGACAAGTGTATGCTAATTCCTAATGGCATTCAAAGTGGAGACATTTCGTACCATTCTTCAAATTGTTTGAAATTTGTATAAATTATTATTTTTCAAGCAACTTTTTTGTATTGTTATATAATTACACATTTCAAATAACACATCAAATCATACTCTAAGCTAACCTTTTTTTTTCTTTTTCTTTTCTTTTTGTCTTCATTTTTTTCGCTTGTCCTAGTTGGTTACTGTTCACGGGCTAAAACACAAGTTAAGACACGCTTCAAATATTGAGAACCTCTTGGCTTGCTAGCATTTTTTAGTGTGGACAAGAGTCCACTGTATCTCTCAAGTGCTATAAATTTTGACTAAAGCAAAAAATATAGTATTTCAAACCACTCATAAATGCTATAAAGACTTTAAAAGATAAAATATTAATATAATCCAATTGTTTTTATTTCCTTCACTAATATTTTTTATTTTTTGTGTTATATAACAAGTGTTCTGCGGTGTATAATAACACATTGATAAATGCATAATTTATATAGATACTTCTGCCAATACATTTATTTATGTATATTTTATAACGGTGAAGACAAGTTTCTTCGATGGATAGATAATATATTGGACACAAAAATTTAACGTTTATAAACTATCCGTTACTAAAAGAATGTTAGCTATCCTATTGATCTACACCCTAGCATATACCCATCCTACCAAATGAATGTTAGCTATTTAAACCTACTGCTGAATGTTACATACTATACTGTTTAAACCTATTGTTGTTAACCCCAAAACAGAATATATATATAATATATATATATATATATATATATAATATATATATATATATATATATATATATATATATAGGGCTTCCCGCCTCGGGCCTCCCGCCCCGGGTCCCGCGCTGGACGCCTCGGTCCGCCCCCCTTGGGCCTTGTGCGGCTCTCCTCGGGCAGCACCCCCACCCTCCTTGGGCCTGGCGTGGGTGAGCCCCAAGGCACCGTCGTGCAGTGGGCTGTGGGCTCGTCATGCTGTTCCTCTTTTTTTTTTTTTGGCCCATTTGGGGCAGGCCCAGCCATGGGCCCTTTTGTCGTCTGGTTTGTGGTTGTGTGTGGCCCATTTGGGGCAGGCCCAGCTATGGGCCCTTTTGTCGTCTGGTTTGTGGCCCTTGGGGCCGGCCCAGCTAGTGGGCCTTTTGTAGTCACGTTTGGGTCCTTTCGGGACCGACCCAGTTTATGGGTCCTTCAATAAAATTTCCTATTCCCCCAAAAAAAAAATTAATATATATATATATATATATATATATATATATATATATATATATATATATATATATATATATATATATATATATATATATATATAAACATTCTTAGGAAGGGTGTTTTTCTCAAAGAAAACGTCCTTCCTTGAGATGTCCTTAGCGTCTCTAAGGACGTTTTCCTTTAATATATTATTTTTGTTGCTCGCTTTTTTTCGTCCCCAAACGCATTCTTCGATGTCCTTAGCGTTAATAACGTCCGTTAAAAAATATTTTTTAAAATAAAACGTCCTCTGGAAGGACGTTTTTATGTTTATTTAGAATTTTTTGGAAGTTAATATTTTACGAATAATTTTCTAAAGCTTTCAATAAAATTTCTGCTAAAAAAATAAACATATAAAATGCTCATATATTAATTTATTAACATAGTGTCACATATGGACATAACTTCTCATTTTCTTCATTGAAAGTGCAATACTAATTACTTTTCTACACGTATATCGGAAAGTCTTCCGATTCATGAGAATTTTGAAAGAAAGACACAAATTTATAATACAAGCATTCTAGATTTTACTATTTCTTTATAATTTTCTACACGTATATTGGAAAGTCTTTTGGTTCATGGAACTATTTCGTCATGATTAAGAAGTACAGGCCAAGGATCATACTAAGTTGTCCAACAACATAGGGGTTAAATTGGCAACACCCGACTAATATCCTATCTATATGCGAACTTCCTCGACTACTCCTTGTACGGAGCGTGCCTTCGAATTAGCTGTCTTTATCTTATTATTTTTTTTTTCTAATGTTAGACTCAACAACGGATCTTCCGTCCGAGATATAGTTATGCATAACACCCGTATCAACCAATGCATGTGTACTCATGTCATTGATCTTCACATCAATGTATATAATCTTCCTACTAAGAGTCTTCGGCATAGCAGATTTGGTCTTAACAGTGTTGAGTAAATGTAATGCTCTCATGTGTGCTGTAACGTCCCAAATATTTCGTCCCGTCCGAGACCAAGTTGCATAACCTTTCCACGGACCAAGGTTATGCAGAAAGCTTCTAGAACATTCCAGAAGATGGCGAAACTCTCCAGAAGACGGTGGATTTCTCTGAAAGGTCCAAGATCATTCTAGATGGCCCAAGATTCTTCTGGATGGCCCGTGAAGTTTTCTTTATGTTCCTAAAGAATAATCCTGTAATATGCCGTTCCAGTTATGGTAGGAAAAATAATCTCTGGAATATTCCTTCCAGAAGTTTTCATGTAAAGCTCTATGAGCCATTATAAAAGAGGGAGGCCTCATTTGTTTCTCACCACCTAAAACTTGTAAGCATTCTCCAAGCAATAAAAAAATTCTTAGAATCCCATCGTAGGACCGTTGAGCACATCTAGGGGGGTGAATAGAGTGAGTACGAGTGCAGCAAAAAATAATCACCAATTAAAAAATTTAAAAAGCAGATAACTATGGTAGTGACTAAAGTGACAGTAAATAAATGTAGAGATCAGAGAATCAAACTCAGTGGACACTGTGATATATACTGGTTTTTCTCTTGGAGGACTAATTCAGTCGCAGGTACTCTTGCTTGCTGTTAATCCACGACTCACAAGCTAATTGAGAGCTTGTAGTCTCTTTACAACACCGTGCTTGGTGACAAGTGCACGTCCGATTTCACAACACCGTTCTTGGCAACGAGCGCACGACCGGCTCCGAAAACAGAAATGTGTTCTGAACTTGAACGACCTCTTTACAACTCTGACAACCAAAGACTATAAATCGAATAGATGTTACTGGCTTTGGCTAAGAGATGTATAGGTGGAGTAGGGGTGAGCAACGGTTCGATTCGGTTCAAACCGAACCGAATTTTCAAAAACCGACTAAACCGAAAACCGATTTTTACAAAACCGAAAACCGAACCGAATTTTTAAAAACCAAAAAAAAAAACCGAACCGAAAAAAACGGTTCGATTTTCGGTTGGTTCGGTTTTGAGGGTCCAAGTGTTGAGTGTATCCAAATTCATAAAAACAAAAAACCAAAATTGAACCGAACTTCGGTTATCGAAGTAAACCAAATTATAAAAACAGCAACAAATCAAACCGAAAAAAAGGAGGAGACCTGTAGACAAAAATAACAGCAAGTAAGCAAATTGTATACCAATTTATTTGTCCAGTCACATCACTTATTATAGTGACTGTTCAGTCATATCACCTATGCACCATTATTATGGTGACTGTCCAGTCAATATCACCTTTCCCATTTATTTAGGAGAATACGACCAACACCACCATTATTCTGTTCTAAAAAATCTGTGCTAAAAAAACTGTCCAGTCAATACCACCACCACCACCACCACCATTATCACCTATGCATCATTTACAAAGTTGCTAGAACCCAAAGGAAGGAGAAGAGAAAATGCTACAACCGGAAGGATCATCTCCACAAGAACAATTACAAATATACTACAAACATACAGACTGTACAATTAACAATTACAAATATACAAGCAAAAATACATGAAAAATAGCATCAAGAAAATAAACGCATGCATGTGCATATACCAAAAAATACATGAAAAATAGCATCAAGAAAATAAACTGCCATGCCATCGAGCCGGAAGCCCTATAGCCGGAAGCCATCGATAATTCGAGATCAAGAAGAAATGGGGGAGGGGAGGGGACTCACTGCCATGTAGCCGGAAGCCCTAAAGCGTCTCCCCTATCACAATGTAGCCGGAAGTCCTAAGCGCCCTCCCATCGCAAGGAAGCCGAAAGCCCTAAGCGCCAGCCCCCCCCCCCCCCCCCCGTTCGCCAGGAAGTCGGAAGCCCTAGGCGTTGTACCCCGTCGCGAGGAATCCCCAAGCGCCGGCCCCGCGAGGAAGCCCTAAGCGCCGCTGGAGCCTGGAACCAAGAGGAAAAGAAAAAAGAGTTAGGTTTTTTTTTGTATATACGTACATATTTATGGAAGGAGGGGTAAAAGTGTAATTCCACATATATATTTATATATATATATAATCGGTTTTCGGGTCGGGACAACAACCGTTTGCTGAAACTGCGACCCGAACCGAATATTATCGGTTTTTGGTTTTGGAAACCGAAAACCGACCCGTTAATATATAACCGACCCGAACTGTTATTTTGGGTCGGGTCGGGTCGGTTTCGGTTTGAAAACCGAATATTGCTCACCCCTAAGGTGGAGTGTGAAAGTTTTAAATCAATGAAAACACTATTGGATATAGATAGAGAGAAGAGAAGATGAATTGATGAGCGATTTGAAATGAGAAATTCTCTTCTATTTATAGGTGTTTTCGAGGACCGAACTCGGACAGACTTCGGACAGAGTTCGGATGCAAAGATTTCGCAAACGAACGTTGCATGCAGATTTGGAGGCAACAAACATTTGAATTTGAACTGATCGAACTCGGTCCGAACTCGGACCGAACTCGGCCAGAGTTCTGTCTAAGTTTATCTAGTACTTAGAAGAATGTTTGGTCCAATTCTGTTTGCATAGGATGTGTAATATTTTGGTATAAGGAATTTTGGTGGATAGGCAGACTTTTTAGATAGGTGGACTGTGGATAACCTGAGCTAGTAATATCCAGCCAATTTTACAATTTGTATCCTAGACACAATAAAGATAAAAATACATAATAAATTGTAAAATGACTGAGACAAATTCCAATACATGAATGCCTCAAAATGATGATTGACATGCTTGCAAATGTTGTAGTACACTTTGGATATTGATTTCACTTGACCTGAAATGTTAGCAGCAGTTTGTATATTCTGTGTCTGCTGCTGAAACTCCAAGAATCGCTGGAAGATGGGTAAACATTTGAGCCGCATCTACTGTCCCTGACGGTAACTGCTGCTGGTACATATCTGGAATGACGGGGGAAGACCTCCGGACAGGTGGAGGTGCACTCCCAAAAGCTGCAGAAGCTCCTATATGAGCAGAAATAGGGGGTGCTGTGGTCCCAGCGTCCAAAATCAGGCGAGGGGCGGTAGGCCTCTCACCAGCGTCTGTTGAGCCAGAGCGATGCGATCGTGTCTCAATCACCATCCTGGAGACAGATCAAACAAGGAATCAATACTGAGATAGAATCGATAATTCAAGGGAGGACAATTATTCAAGGAAGCAATCTTCCACAGGAACTTAGATGGCAGGAATCTAGTTAAGAGTTTTTCCTAATGTGATTGAGTACCTCAAAATAATCCTAATTCTACTGCAGGCTGTAGTGATACTCTAGTTCGAATACCACTACACAAACTCGACCTGCATGGGCCACCACTAAAAATGTGTCACGACCCGCACCCACTGTGAGGGTACGAGAACGTAACAGCGCCCAGCCTACGCCGCAGTGTCGGCGGTAGAACGCTGTTCTAGGTCATGATCTATAACTAACATAAATACGAATACTCTCCATATGGAGGCCAACACAGAGATACAACTCAATCACAATCTAAGGTAGAATGTAGCACGATGAAATAGATAAAAAAATCCTCAACTGAGGTACAACAGAAATGAAATACAAGTCTCAACATCTCTACAATATACAACTCTGAAAATAAGGACAACAACTAAATATGAAAAGGAAACAATCTAGACTATCTAAACTATGCAATGGTATCATCCTCAGCAGCTGCCTAAACCTCCCCAGGGGTCCAGGTCGCGAGTGTCATCTAGGCAAGCTCCAAGTAAGGGGTGCAGGGTTCCTCATCATTCTCTGTAAAATTTTCAACAGGTCCAGTCAGGACGGAAGCGAGCACAGTACACCTCAACAGTTCATAGCAGGTTAGAAAATATAATCATGCAGTAAAGTAAGATATAGATACTGAAGAAATGCAGTATGTAAACAGAGAGAGAGAACTGTAATAGAAATATCTACTATAAGTAAAGAGCTACCAGTGACTAGTGATTTAGAGCACAAAGTCGACATGTGAACGGCTTGATTTGTACATGGCTATACTAAAGAGGCGTACATGGCTATTCTACTTTGGAATTGTTCACATGGCTATTTATACTCTCCCGTACCCCCAATTAATACACAAGGATCCAACCAGGTTATGTTATAATTCTATGTAACAGCCCCCGAACGGTGGTAAGCCCCCAAAGGGTGATATGCCCCCAAAGGGTGATAAGCCCCCGAAGGGTGGTATGCCCCCAAAGGGTGATAAGCCCCCGAAGGGTGATATGCCCCCAAAGGGTGATAAGCCCCCAAAGGGTGAGGGTGATATGCCCCCAAAGGGTGATAAGCCCCCAAAGGGTGAGGGTGATATACCTCCAAAGGGTGATAAGCCCCCGAAGGGTGATATGCCCCCAAAGGGTGATAAGCCCCCAAAGGGTGATATGCCCCCAAAGGGTGATAAGCCCCCGAAGGGTGATACATAGTAGTCCCATAAATGGAGATTCAGATAGACCCAATAAATGGGATAAGGATTCAGAGAAGACTCTGTGATCATAAGGGTATATGTCACAAGTGATCAAAGAACCAAAGAAGTATATGATACGCCATATAAGTAAAACGCACAGAACATAGAGTACCCGATGCTCCCTGAAGGGATAACATCTCAAGAAGGGATCCATATAGTACTAATCCGTGTGACCAACGTGACAGTATCAAGTAAAGTAATTTAATGCAGAAAATAATTCTAAGCAAATTATGAAATGATCAGAGAATGTACTCGCCTGGTGTCTTGAATGTCTGAAATAAATGTACTGTCCAGGATGAGGCACCTGACTCCTAGTTAGAGCAACACAAGTCACAACAACTCCAGAATGGTAATATTGAGCTCTACGATGTATTCTACATGAATCTAGGTTAAACTAGGCCAAAGTCAACTCTTGGTCAACTCTAGTCAACCCTAGAAGTCAAACTAGGTCAACCAAGTCAAACCTAAGTCAAACTAGTCAAACTAGTCTATTCTAGGTCTAACAAGCCATTCTAGGTCCTAACAAGGCTAAACAGTCTATTCTAGACTCCATACTAGGCATACCATGCCATAGTCAACCCATAACTCATCTACATGTCATATATATCTAACCTATATTACACACATTAGTATATCATGCAATCTCATATAGGAATACACATATAGGCTATCTATGATATATCCCACATCTATATAGGATACATATATACATATATCTATACCATCTAAAATAGAAGCACCTAAACATACATATACCTATTACCATTATACAATATCAACCATGCACTAAATCGTATATTTAATACATTATATCATATGGTATCACCCATACACTATATATATCTAACATATATATATAAAAGCACACATTCATATATATAAGAATCCTATGTATATACATATCTCAATTCATATATAAGTATACATATGAAAGAGAGAGGGAAACACATGAATAGAAGTGTGTGTGTGAAAGAGGGTGAGAGAGAGAGTTATGACATAAACATGAGTGTGTGGGTGTTGAGAATGAGTGACAGAAAAGTGAAATCAGTGATGTGTGTGTGTGTACAACTAACATGTGTGTGTGCAATATTTGACAGTAGATAAGTGTTCCTGTGTGTGTGTGTGTAGGTGACATGAAAACAGTGAGGACTTAGAGAATTTAGTTAACAGTTAAGGACAACATTCAATCTCAGTTAAATAGTTCAATAACTCAGATTTAAATAGGAACCCCCCTCTAAAATCAGTCCAGTATGAAGGAACATAAAATCAGTTTAAACAAAATTTCAGTTTTGAAACCCAACTTCATATCACAGATTATACATTGAAATCACCCTCTAAAACCATGTTTGCAGTCCCAACTTAATGTTCAGTTCATAGAACCAACAAAATTCAGTAAAAAGGGAACCCAAAACAGTTAACATATTGAACTCAAAACCAGTTTTCAGAATACCAATCTCAGATTGAACCCCACAGTCCCAAATCACATCCAAACAGTCCCCAATTCGACATACCCTTAGAAATCACATAGGTGAACATACTAGGGGTTTAATATCATGCAATTAACAGTGTATAGTAGGTTAAAAAGATTGCCAAAGTTGAATTATGAAAACTGGGAAAAAACAGTAAAATGGAGACTGATAGTGTGTATCAGAAATAAATGGGAAATATAGAATGAACAAGGAAAATTAGATTAAAACACTATACAGAGGTTGGTAAAGTGAGAATACATTGCAATCGTGCTATGTGATGTGTTTGTGCCCACAAAAGTGGACACAAACGTGTCCAATCACTTTGAAACCAAAAACAGTAAAACACAGTGCAACAATCCACTCCTCGTGCACGTGTTCACATCGTTTGTGTGCACGACACGACACGACACAACCAACGTGGTTGTGTCCCAGGGTTGACCTAGTGTAGGGCTAGGGTTAGGACACCCTGCCACGTGTCCACGTCGCATGTGCAAGACACGGGACACGCGTGTCAGTGCACATTTTCAGCAAAAAACTGCACAGTGCGAGAACGGTGCACGTGTTCGCGCGTGTCCTACACGACACGTGGGGCCCTGAAACTTGGAGAGCCCCGTGTCAGTGTCGGCCCCTAGCTACACGTCGAGTCTTATGTGTCGAGATGGCGTGTTGTCACGACCCGATCCCAAATAATTGGGTCGAACCGGATCATGTCCAGCCTGCACCGTTGTTGAGATGGCGGCAGTAAGCTGCATCACTCATGCAGGTAAATAAACAACACAGTCTAATTGCCACAACTTTAATAATTCGAATAGTTTAAAACTTTTTACAATAAAATGAAAGATACATCTGAAATACACTGTTTTCCACAAACATCATGAATCACAAGAAAAAGAAAATCTAGGCAACCAGCTCATCAGTCTCGAGATCTTCGTCCTCTAGTTGGTATCTCGGAAAAAATACCGCAGAATAAAGCATCATCAGTGATACCTAAAATATTGGGTCTCCAGTCAGAAGGGAGCAAAGTACAATTCATGCTAATTTAATAATTGAAATAATAATAGAATTATGCACTTTTAAACAATTTAGAAATGAACAATTTTCTAATAGTAAAACAGTGTGATTTGAATAGGCAATAAATATGACCGGCTTGGGTTTGTTACAGTTCAGATACGGCTTATCCCCGTGTGTATGAGGGGTAAGCTAATAGTTACAGTAGTTACAGTAGTTTGGATGTGGTCATACTCATTACACTACTCCCCCAGTCCCCAATAGTTACAGTAGTTACAGTCAGTGTTCTCAGAGAGAGTTCCGTGTTGCATCGTGGTTTAAACTTGCAGTAAAGCGATTATTAAATAATTGTAAACTAACACAAAATGTACTTGCCTTGGTTTGACTGGATTTGAAAGGTTGAAGACTTCGAGATGGAAATTAGACTCGTCCTCGTATTCCTCGAGTTGCTCGGCTAGAGCTCTCAGATGATTAATAAAGAAGAGAAATGGAGTTCCGAACAGCAATACAAACCCGGGACAGCGTCCAAACTGGAACTTAGCTCCTGGCCGGAAACGGAAAGCCACAGAACAGCGGATCGGTGCTCAGAACAGCAGTGGACAGCGAGCAATGCTGTCGCGGGACCGCAGAAACAGCAGATCGGGATCGGGATGGACCGAACAGGGCACAGAAGACCCGAAAAGGCGGCCGGTCGGCCAGAGGGGTCCTCGGGAAGGGTGCTGGAGAGTCAGGGCGCGGCTCACGGGGGCGCAGGGCGGCACGGCTGAGGGAGGCCGCGGGGACAGCACGGGCGCCGGGGGTCGCTGCGCCAGGGAGGGGCACACAGGGTTGCGGGGAAGCTGGCGCTGCCGGAGAGGCCGGAGGGGCGCGGCCAGGGAAGCCGGGGGCTGGCGGCTGGAGTGCGCCGACGGCGGGAGCCGGCTGCGCGGAGGGTCGGCGTCGGGTTGGGCGGCCGGGGCGGAGCTTGGCCGCACGGCTCGCAGGTGCGAGGAGTTGTGAGGGAGAGGGGTTCTCGGGAAAAGGGGTTTGAGCTTGTGAACGAGAGAGAGAGAGATGTGATATTCTGTAGGGGGAAAGTTGGATTAGGGAGTTATATGGGGTGAGGTGGTGATGGATAGGGTTTAAATAGGAAGGAGTGTAGGGGTTACAGGAGGGGAAGAGTTGTCGGGGGTTACGAACGGGAAGGGTCGGCTGCGGCCATGAATGAAAGGGAAGGGAAAGTCGACGGTTCTTAAGGAAGGGAAAGGAAAAGTTTTACTTTCCTTTACTGTGAAGGAAAAGTGAAGAAAGAGAAAAAATGTTTTAAATAGTTTATAAAGGATTTAAAAAGATTCCTTTTCTTTTCTTTTAACCAATAAAATAAATAACTATATATATAAAGGACTCCCGAATTAACTGAACTTGGGTTCAAGATGGGTTCAGAACGGGAACTGGGTTCGGGTCTCGGGTCTAGACAGGTCAGGGCCAAAAATCAAAATCCAGAAAGATAATACTTTATTTTCTAAAAATATAGTTTTTCATAATTAACAGGTTTAATTAAATATTAAATATTATTTAACCTAACTAGAATAAATTATAAACACAATATTTAATTAATTAGAAAAATATGATTTTTTTGACAAAAATTTCCAGAATTAATTAATTAACCAATTCAAATAATTAACTAAAAATTACGGGTTTCACAACCTTCCCTCCTTAAGAAATTTTGTCCTCAAAATTTAAAGAGTAGGGTAGGAATGATCTCAGGTCAAGTTGGTACGAGTACTGCACCCGTAACTCAGGTCCAACAATAAGAATTTCCAAGACAGTCGTGGATGAGACGGTTTAGGGACAAGTTTCAACTATGTCTCCATCCACGCAGAACTAAAATATATTTACGTGAACCAAGGTACACGTGGTTGATCAGACCATCATGCACCAGTTCTGATTAGACAATATATTAGTGGGTGCACCCAATAAAATACTGTCATGATCAAGCTTGATAAAGAAATAGCTTGCAAAACTAGGCTAACTTAGCAGCATCAGTCAAGTTTAGAACGAAAGATAATGATTGCAAGAATTAGGAATTATGTGGCAGCTTCAGAGTTTCTGATCTTCATCTCACCCCTGTCTAATATTAACACTGGCTTCTCTGGCACTGTAAGGATTGATCTAATCTCCAACTCTGAATGATCCAGAAAATATGACTCAGATTCGGGATGTAGTGTCTGAGCTTCGATACGTGGAAAACGTTATGCACACCCTCAAGATTAGCTGGTAGAGCTAACTGGTATGCTACTTTTCCAACTCGTCTTAAAACTTCAAATGGCCTGATGTACCTGGCCTCAATTTTCCAGCTCCGTCAAAACTGATCGTTCCTCTGGTAGGAGAAAACTTCACAAAAATGCTATCACCTTCTTCAAACTCCACTGGTTGACGACTACTATCAACCCAATGCTTCTGTCTGTCTTGGGCAATCCTGAGCTTACATTCACCTTCTCTACTGCGTCAGTCATCATATCTGGACCCAGCAGTACTCTTTCTCCTACGTCATCCCATGCAAGTGATGTACGGCAATGACGTCCATAGAGTGCTTCAAATGGTGTTATACCAATTCCAGCTTGGTAGCTGTTGTTGCAAGAGAACTCCACCAAATGTATTTGGTCTTTCCAAGACCCTCCAAATTCTAAGACGCAAAATCTCAATATATCTTCAAGCGTCTGGATTGACCTCTCTGATTGCTCGTCCCTCGGTACTCCATGAATCTGGTAAATATGCCGCATGTACAGTGGCTCCAACTTCTCCGTGGATAGATCAACCTTGAAGGGGATAAAGTAAACTAACTTAGTCAGTCAGTCTACAATAATCCAAATGGTGTTCTTCCCTCCTTAGAATCAAGGCAATCCTGACACATAGTCTATCGTTATGTGCTCCTACTTCCGGTCCGGAATGTCCATTGACTGTAGAAGTCCTGCTGGTCTCTGTCGGCTAGCCTTCACTTATTAACAAATTAAACATCTAACCTCAATTCTGGATACATCCTTCTTCATTCTATACCACCAAACAATAGTACGTATATTCCGATACGTCTTGCTAGGATGTATGGAATACTGGTGCGCTTCTTTGCATTAGCTTGTTCCTCAGTTCGCCAGATAGTATACAATGCCTCGTACCATTCTTCAGAGCTCCATTATTGGCGATTTGAGAAACCCTCAAGTGTTCCTGCTAACACTTGATCTCTAAGTTTGCAAAGTGTCTCGTCTTGAAACTGCGTCTCCTTGATTTTGTTCATCAGACTCGAGTTCACTTGTAAATGGATCAGCATCCAGCTCCTTCTTTGCCTCATGTTCAGCTCCTTCTAAGTGAAATCATACATGTGATCTATAAATATTTCCACTCTCTTTCTATAAAGGTAGTGCTTCCATAGCTTCAAAGCAAATATTACCGCTGCAAGCTCCAAATCATGTATGGGATAGTTCTTCTCATGAGTCCGTAATTGCCTAGATGCATAAGCAATTACTTTCCCATGTTGTTGAAGAACACGGCCCAATCCCTTACCGGAAGCATCACTGTTGATTGAGAAACCACCAGTTCCTGCGGATAGCGCAAGGGTTGGTGCAGTAGTAAGTCTCTTCTTCAGCTCCTCGAATGATGCCTGGCAATCTTCCGTCCAGATGAACTCTTCATTCTTCCGAGTAAGCTTCGTCAACGGTTCAGCAATTCTGGCAAAATCCTTCACAAATTTCCAGTAGTAGCCAGCCAAGCCCAAGAAACTCCTGATTTCAGCAACTGAGCTTGGGGTAGACCACTTCTCAACAGCAGCTATCTTCTTAGGGTCCACCGAAATTCCCTCTCCTGTGACAACATGTCCAAGAAAATCCACTTTGTCTAAGAAAATCCACATTTAGATAGCTTTACCATAAAACTTCTTTTTCCTCAAAGTTCCCAGAACTTCCCTCAGGTGCTCTTCATGCTTTTCTTCAGTCTTCGAGTATATCAGAATGTCACCAATGAAGATGACAACAAAACTGATCCAAATACTCATGAAAGACTCTGTTCATGAGATTCATGAACACAGTAGAAGCATTCGTCAGTCCAAACGACATGACCAAGAATTCGAACTATCCATACTTGGTGTTGAATACCGTATGTCCTCTTTCCTGACCTTGATCTAATGGTGATCAGATCTTAAGTCAATCTTCGAAAACACCTTAACTCCACTCAAATTGATCAAACAGATCATCAATCCAGAAAAAGGTACTTGTTCTTTAGTGCCCGATAGTCGACGCACATCCGTATTGTTCCATCCTTCTTGGGCACAAACAAGATAGGTGTTCCCTAGGGTGAAGTTCCATCTTGGATAAATCCTAGAGCCTTCATTGATCTGGTCCTTCATCTCCTTGGCCTCCTTCAGGTTGACTCTGTAGCATCCCTTAAAATAGGGGAGAGCCGGGGACTAGGTTAATAGTGAACTCTATGTCTAGATCTGGGGTAATCCGGGAAAACTATCAGAAAAATATCTACCATAAAGGTGTAACTAAGAATTTTATTCATGTGGAGAATTACAGCAAAAACTCTCATGAATGATCTAAAGACATCCTGTTACAACTTCTTATAACAATAGATAATGCTATTTAGCAGTCCTAGGTACTTAATCTTTATGGTTCTGGCTCTTGCATGAGCAGTCTCCAACTGCTTCATCTTCTATGAACCTCGAGTCTGCATCATGCCTTATTGTAGGAGGCAAGGTCTGCTGGATAGGAAGAGTCCCTAGGTTGTGGCCTAACAGGTGTTGCTGGGATATGTGCTCTGGTTTGATGGAAAGATAAGGGGCAGTCCTGTACCCGATGTTCAGCAGATCCATATGCAAAATATTTCCCCAATCTCTTGCGACAAATATTGGCTTGGTGACCAAACCTTTTACAGTAGTCACAAACCAATAGCTTCCTACGATATGACTGCCGGATAGGGCTCAAATTCTCCTAGATTCAGGGGTATCCCTCCGAGGTTCCGCTCCAACTTGGTTTAAGATAGCTAAGGCTACATTATTGACGTTCTTCATGTCTTCTCTCGTGATATTCATCTGTTCCTGCTGGGCTTCATCTTGAGCTTTCTGGAACTCTATGATTTTTTGAAATAGGGCAACCATTTGGGAGGTGTTCGCTGGTACTGGTGGAGCAACATGAATGGGTATTTCCCCAAGGAAATGTAACTCAGTTTGAGAAGAGGTAGGAATCGCTAGTGTAGTGAAAACTTCACTGGATGCATTATGGGGATGGTCAATTAGCTGCGAGGGAATAAACCCTGGACTTGGTTGAGGAGGTGGGGTATGATCCGGAGATGACACCTCATCGCCAGCAGGATTGGTCTTGTCAATGGCCATTCTCTGGAAGGTTTAGGATGCAAACATAAGCAAGGTATCCTACCAGTCTATAATCAAACAAAAATATTTATTTATAATATATTTCGGTCCTATGTTGTGACAAATTAATGTTCTAGTGTTCTAATTATTTCTAAATATGTTTTCCTAAGTTGTTGTTCTGGACCTGCATGGGCCACCACTAAAAACATGTCACGACCCGATCCCAAATAATTGGGTCGAACCGGATCATGCCCAGCCTGCACCGTTGTTGAGACGACGGCAGTAAGCTGTATCACTCATGCAGGTAAATAAACAACACAGTCTAATTGCTACAACTTTAATAATTCGAATAGTTTAAAACTTTTTACAATAAAATAAAAGATACATCTGAAATACACTGTTTTCCACAAACATCATGAATCACAAGAAGAAGAAAATCTAGGCAACCAGCTCATCAGTCTCGAGATCTTCGTCCTCTAGTTGGGATCCCGGGAAAAATACCGCAGAATAAAGCATCATCAGTGATACCTAAAATGTTGGGTCTCCAGTCAGGAGGGAGCAAAGTACAATTCATGCTAATTTAACAATTAAAATAATAATAGAATTATGCACTTTTAAATAATTTAGAAATGAACAGTTTTCTAACAGTAAAACAGTGTGATTTGAATAGGCAATGAATATGACCGGCTTGGGTTTGTTACAGTTCAGATACGGCTTATCCCCGTGTGTATGAGGGGTAAGCTAATAGTTACAGTAGTTACAGTATTTGGATGTGGTCATACTCATTACACTACTCCCCCAGTCCCCAATAGTTACAGTAGTTATAGTAGTTACAGTCAGTATTCTCAGAGAGAGTTCCGTGTTGCATCGTGGTTTAAACTTGCAGTAAAACGATTATTAAATAATTGTAAACTAACACAAAATGTACTTGCCTTGGTTTGACTGGATTTGAAAGGTTGAAGACTTCGAGATGGAAATTAGACTCGTCCTCGTAATCCTCGGGTTGCTCGGCTAGAGCTCTCAAATGATTAATAAAGAAGAGAAATGGAGTTCCGAACAGCAATGCAAACCCGGGACAGCATCCAAACTGGAACTTAGCTCCTGGCCGGAAACGGAAAGCCACAGAACAGCAGATCGGTGCTCGGAACAGCAGTGGACAGCGAGCAATGCTGTCGCGGGATCGCGGGAACAGCGGATCGGGGCCGGGATGGACCGAACAGCGGCACAGAAGACCCGGGAAGGCGGCCGGTCGGCCAGAGGGGTCCTCGGGAAGGGTGCTGGAGAGTCGGGGCACGGCTCACGGGGGCGCAGGGCGGCACGGCTGAGGGAGGCCGCGGGGACAGCACGGGCGCCGGGGGTCGCTGCGCCAGGGAGGGGCGCACAGGGATGCGGGGAAGCCGGCGTTGCCGGGGAGGCCGGAGGGGCGCGACCAGGGAAGCCGGGGGCTGGCGGCTGGAGTGCGCCGACGGCGTGAGCCGGCTGCGCGGAGGGTCGGCGTCGGGTTGGGCGGCCGGGGCGGAGCTTGGCCGCGCGGCTCGCGGGTGCGGGGAGTTGTGAGGGAGAGGGGTTCTCGGGAAAAGGGGTTTGAGCTTGTGAACGAGAGACAGAGAGAGATGTGATATTCTGTAGGGGGAAAGTTGGATTAGGGAGTTATATGGGGTGAGGTGGTGATGGATAGGGTTTAAATAGGAAGGAGTGAAGGGGTTACGGGAGGGGAAGAGTTGTCGGGGGTTACGAACGGGAAGGGTCGGCTGCGGCCATGAATGAAAGGGAAGGGAAAGTCGACGGTTCTTAAGGAAGGGAAAGGAAAAGCTTTACTTTCCTTTACTGTGAAGGGAAAGTGAAGAAAGAGAAAAAATGTTTTAAATAGTTTATAAAGGATTTAAAAAGATTCCTTTTCTTTTCTTTTAACCAATAAAATAAATAACTATATATAAAGGACTCCCGAATTAACTGAACTTGGGTTCAAGATGGGTTCAGAACGGGAACTGGGTTCGGGTCTCGGGTCTAGACAGGTCAGGGCCAAAAATCAAAATCCAGAAAGATAATACATTATTTTCTAAAAATATGGTTTTTCATAATTAACAGGTTTAATTAAATATTAAATATTATTTAACCTAACTAGAATAAATTATAAACACAATATTTAATTAATTAGAAAAATATGATTTTTTTTGACAAAAATTTCCAGAATTAATTAATTAACCAATTCAAATAATTAACTAAAAATTACGGGTTTCACACGTGTCCTAGGCGCTGTGTCCCCCAAAGTACAGGGCATGCACAGTGCCCGTGCACGCGCGTGCGCGACCGCGTGTTCTCGTGCCCGACACGACTCGACATGACACTAAGACTCGACACAAACTCCAGAAACGTGCAAGCGAGACCCAAATCTAATTTCCTATTCAAACAAAATCCCAAAATTCACACGAAATGCCCATTGAGGCATTTCAACAAACACATCAAACATGACACTGATACGTGTCCTGTTAGGACACGAAATGGACACAACTTTTGGGGATTCCTATTCCTACAGTTAGGTTAGGTCTAGGGCTCCCTAATAATGCAAAAATTTCAGGATTCTAAGGTGTGGAAATGAATTTACCTATGAGTGTCAAAAGCCTCAAAAAGCTCCACAAAGAGGTGCTCCTCTTGATGGCCAAACTCTTCCAATGTGCTCCAAATCTGAGAATACTTGATACCAACAGCAAGTAGATAGAAATTAGAACCTATTGAAATTTGTTTGGGTTAAAAAGGAAATAAAATGGATTTACTAGGATTTTTGGAAGATGGAGAGTTACCTCTTTCTAAAACTTGGCAAGAATTCCTAATGGAGGCTAGCCCTAACTTTGAGGGGTATTAAATAGGAAGTGGAAGATCATAATGACCAGCCATGGGCTGATTAGAATTAGGGTTAGCTACATAGTGTGGGCCTATGGGCTTTAAGTCTCAAGTCATTAGTCATGACTTATGAAGTCATAAGCCATTTTAGCGTAATCAGCTCCAAAACTCTCCAAACAAGTTTCTATGACTTAAACCTCACTAACTTAGGTCAAACCAAGGTTACTTAACCTAACCAAGTGGTCTTAACCTAGGTTAGTCTTCTAGTCAACACTAGTCAAAGTCAACTATAGGGCCAAAATCAATTCTACTAAAAATCACTAAAAATTACTAAAAATCATATTAATTATAATAAATCCAAATAATTAATAATTCCAAATAATTCCCAAAATTACAAAAATGACTAAAATATCCCTCAATCTAGAAATGATAAACAAAACACTAGCAAGACACCAATTCATAAGTCATGATTTAAAATAGTTTTTAAAATGATTAAAAATCAATAAAAATCATAAAAAATTTTAAATACCATAATTAAATAAATTAAAATACAAAATTTCAAAATTACCCTCATTTGGAAAAACTGGGTGTTACAATCCTACCCACCTTATAAAAATTTCTTCCTCAAAATTAAGATGGTAACAATCCTTCTAGGTCAAACACCCCACAATCAAAGTCTCAAACATACCGTCAGATAATCATATGCGTCTGTCCAAAATCATGATACTTAGAACCTTCGTCATGCTAGTGAGCAAGGCTACGATAATCACAGAGTCCTCGACTAAGGCACATACCTCTAGAATCATGGTATTTAAAATTTTCACATTGTTACATGCTTGGCAGCGAAAACCTTAAATTCCCACACCCGAGAAATACGTTCTAAATCTGACAATATGTCCTCACTATGCCAGCTAACACGACTATCGAAGATTCTAGATTCTATAACTGGGTGACCTAGCCCATATGATTCATCTCAGAAGAAAATCAAACATAACACAAGAACAACAGAACAAAATTGATAAATCAACAAGGAACAGAGGGAATCAAAATTTTAAGGCAGTTATAAGAGGCAATTACAGAATTTGAGTCAAAAGAACGGAACCTGCAACTAGATCTCCCACGGCCTGAGCATCCTCGACTGTCCTAGCGAAAGCTCGCCCCTGCTGGCCTCCCCTGGCCTGCTGCTGTTGCTGCATGTACCTCTGCTGCTGAGTCGGTAAGGGTAATCCCCTTTGCTTGCCTACCGGAGCCCTAGCTCCTGCTTCGTGAACCGTCTGTCCCGATGTCTCGGGACACTCTCTCAGACGATGATCGGATCCTCCGCAAAGCAAACATCTGCCCAGCCTCTTCCGACATTCGCTCCAATCGTGCCCTGGTCTCTTGCAAAAAGGGCAGATGATAACAAGTTGCTGTCCCGAGGTCTGCTGCTGCCTCTGCGGCTGCTGCGCCTGCTGAAAGGGTACGCGGTCCTGAAACTACCGCTGCTGAAGGTAGACCCTCGGCTGCTAGTACTGCTGCTAAAACTGTAGAAGTAGCATCTGCTGCTGAAACTGTAGAGGTAGCATCTGCTGCGGATACTGCTGCTGAAACTGTAGGGGTTGCATCTGCTGTGGATACTGTGGCTGAATCTGCAAGCGGGGCATCTGATGCGGATACTGCTGCTGAATCTGCAGGTGAGGCCTCTTGGCCGGGCCTGCACTGCCACTAGCTCCCTGAGTGTCTCGCATCCTCTTCTCCTTCAGCCCAAGATCGTCCTCCGCTGTCATGGCTCATACCAGAATCTGCTCGAAAGTGGCGTCGCGATCGCTCTTGGTATATGACTTGATCTCTCCGATCAAACCCCTGCGGAACCTTCTCGCCTTCCCGACCTCGGTAAGATCCTCGATGAATCTGCTCAAACGGCTGAACTCTCCAGCATACTCCTCAACGGTCTGGTTCTCCTGAACCAAACTCTCGAACTGCGCTTCCAAAGCATGGAGTGTGGTATCGGGAAAAAATTTCTCCTTGAACAGTTTCTTGAATGCTGCCCAAGTCTGACCGGCTGTACCAACCCTCAGGTCCGTCTGGTACCAGGTACGGGCCAAGTCCTGTATCTGACTGGCGGCTGCCTCGATCTGTAATCCTGCTGGTATCTGTGCCAATCGGAATATCTCTTCAATGTGCTCTATCCAATCGTCAGCGTATGTGATGCCCTCTGTACCCTTGAAGTCTCGGGGTCCCATCTTCTTGAAGGAATGGATGTCTGGAGTCCTCGGCTGATACGGCTGCATCTGGCCTCCCTGTGGCTGAGCAGCCACCAGCTCCACTGTCGTCCTGACCAACTGGTGAGTATCTTGTATGCTCTGTCGGATATCAGCAGACTGGCTCTGCTGTATCTGCTGTTAAAACTCCAAGAATCGCTGGAAGAGGGTAAACACTTGAGCCGCATCTACTGTCCCTGACGGTAACTGCTGCTGGTACATATCTAGAATGATGGGGGAAGATCTCCGGACAGGTGGAGGTGCGTTCCCAAAAGCTACAGAAGCTCCTATATGAGCAGAAATAGGGGGTGCTGTGGTCCCAGCGTCCACAATCAGGCTAGGGGCGGTAGGCCTCTCACGAGCGTCTGCTGAGCTAGAGCGATGCGATCGTGTCTCAATCGCCATCCTGGAGACAGATCAAACAAGAAATCAATACTGAGATAGAATCGATAATTCAAGGGAGGACAGTTATTCAAGGAAGCAATCTTCAACAGGAACTTAGATGGTAGGAATCTAGTTAAGAGTTTTTCCTAATGTGATTGAGTACCTCAAAATAATCCTAATCCTACTGCAGGCTGTAGTGATACTCTAGATCGAATACCACTACACAAACTCGACCTGCATGGGCCACCACTAAAAACGTGTCACGACCTGCACCCACTGTGAGGGTACGAGAACGTAACAGCGCCCAGCCTACGCCGCAGTGTCGGTGGTAGAACGCTGTTCTAGGTCATGAACTATAACTAACATAAATACGAATACTCTCTATAAGGAGGCCAACACAGAGGTACAACTCAATCACAATCTAAGGTAGAATGTAGCACGATGAAATAGATAAAAAATCCTCAACAGAGGTACAACAAAAATGAAATACAAGTCTCAACATCTCTACAATATACAACTCTGAAAATAAGGACAACAACTAAACATGAAAAGGAAACAATCTAGACTATCTAAACTATGCAATGGTATCATCCTCAGCAGCTGCCTGAACCTCCCCAGGGGTCCAGGTCGCGAGTGTCATCTAGGCAAGCTCCAAGTAAGGGGTGCAGGGTTCCTCATCATCCTCTGTAAAATTTTCAACAGGTCCAGTCAGGACGGGAGCGAGCACAGTACATCTCAACAGTTCATAGAAGGTTAGAAAATATAATCATGTAGTAAAGTAAGATATAGATACTGAAGAAATGCAGTATGTAAACAGAGAGAGAGAGAACTGTAATAGAAATATCTACTATAAGTAAAGAGCTACCAGTGACTAGTGATTTAGAGCACAAAGTCGACATGTGAACGACTTGATTTGTACATGGCTATACTAAAGAGATGTACATGGCTATTCTACTTTGGAATTGTTCACATGGCTATTTATACTCCCCCGTACCCCCAATTAATACACAAGGATCCAACCAGGTTATGTTATGATTCTATGTAACAGCCCCCGAAGGGTGGTAAGCCCCCAAAGGGTGATATGCCCCCAAAGGGTGATAAGCCCCCGAAGGGTGGTATGCCCCCAAAGGGTGATAAGCCCCCGAAGGGTGATATGCCCCCAAAGGGTGATAAGCTCCCAAAGGGTGATATGTCCCCAAAGGGTAATAAGCCTCCGAAGGGTGATATGCCCCCAAAGGGTGATAAGCCCCCAAAGGGTGATATGCCCCCAAAGGGTGATAAGCCTCCGAAGGGTGATACATAGTAGTCCCATAAATGGGGATTCTGATAGACCCAATAAATGGGATAAGAATTCAGAGAAGACTCTGTGATCATAAGGGTATATGTCACAAGTGATCAAAGAACCAAAGAAGCATATGATACGCCATGTAAGTGAAACGCACAGAACATAGAGTACCCGATGCTCCCTGAAGGGATAACATCTCAAGAAGGGATCCATATAGTACTAATCCGTGTGACCAACGTGACAGTATCAAGTAAAGTAATTTAATGCAGGAAATAATTCTAAGTAAGTTATGAAATGATCAGAGAATATACTCGCCTGGTGTCTTGAATGTCTGAAGTAAATGTACTGTCCGGGATGAGGCACCTGACTCCTAGTTAGAGCAACACAAGTCACAACAAGTCCAGAATGGTAATATTGAGCTCTACGATGCATTCTACATGAATTTAGGTTAAACTAGGCCAAAGTCAACTCTTGGTCAACTCTGGTCAACCCTAGAAGTCAAACTAGGTCAACCAAGTCAAACCTAAGTCAAACTAGTCAAACTAGTCTATTCTAGGTCTAACAAGCCATTCTAGGTCCTAACAAGGCTAAACAGTCTATTCTAGACTCCATACTAGGCATACCATGCCATAGCCAACCCATAACTCATCTACATGTCATATATATCTAACCTATATTACACACATTAGTATATCATGCAATCTCATATAGGAATACATATATAGGCTATCTATGATATATCCCACATCTATATAGGATACATATATACATATCTATACCATCTAAAATAGAAGCACCTAAACATACATACACCTATTACCATTATACAATATCAACCATGCACTAAATCGTATATTTAATACATTATATCATATGGTATCACCCATACACTATATATATCTAACATAGATATATAAAATCACACATTCATATATATATAGGAATCCTATGTATATACATATCTCAATTCATATATAGGTATACATATGAAAGAGAGAGGGAAACACATGAATACAAGTGTGTGTGTGAAAGAGGGTGAGAGAGAGAGTGATGCCATAAACATGAGTGTGTGGCTATTGAGAATGAGTGACAGGAAAGTAAAATCAGTAATGTGTGTGTGTGTACAACTAACATGTGTGTGTGCAATATTTGACAGTAGATAAGTGTTCCTGTGTGTGTGTGTAGGTGACATGAAAACAGTGATGACATAGAGAATTTAGTTAACAGTTAAGGACAACATTCAATCTCAGTTAAACAGTTCAATAACTCAGATTTAAATAGGAAAACCCCCTCTCTAAAATCAGTCCAGTATGAAGGAACATAAAATCAGTTTAAACAGAATTTCAGTTTTGAAACCCAACTTCATATCACAGATTATACATTGAAATCCCCCTCTAAAACCATGTTTGCAGTCCCAACTTAACATTCAGTTCATAGAACCAACAAAATTCAGTAAAAAGGGAACCTAAAACAGTTAACATATTGAACTCAAAACCAGTTTTCAGAATACCAATCTCAGATTGAACCCCACAGTCCCAAATCACATCCAAACAGTCCCCAATTCGACATACCCTAAGAAATCACATAGGTGAACATACTAGGGTTTTAATATCATGTAATTAACAGTGTGTAGTAGGTTAAAAAGATTGCCAAAGCTGAATTATGAAAACTGGGAAAAAACAGCAAAATGGAGACTGATAGTGTGTATCAGAAATAAATGGGAAATGGAGAATGAACAAGGAAAATTAGATTAAAATACTAATATAGAGGTTGGTAAAGTGAGAATACATTGCAATCGTGCTATGTGATGTGTTTGTGTCCACAAAAGTGGACACAAACGTGTCCAATCACTTTGAAACCAAAAACAGTAAAACACAGTGCAACAGTCCACTCCTCGTGCACGTGTTCACGTCGTTCGTGTGCACGACACGACACGACACAACCCACGTGGTTGTGTCCCAGGGTTGACCTAGTATAGGGCTAGGGTTAGGACACCCTGGCACGTGTCCACATCGTATGTGCAAGACACGGGACACGCGTGTCAGTGCACATTTTCAGCAGAAAACTGCACAGTGCGAGAACGGTGTACGTGTTCGCGCGTGTCCTACACGACACGTGGGGCCCTAAAACTTGGGGAGCCCCGTGTCAGTGTCGGCCCCTAGCTACATGTCGAGTCTCACGTGTCAAGGTGGCGTGTCCTAGGCGCTGTGTCCCCCGAAGTGCAGGGCATGCACAGTGCCCGTGCACGCGCGCGCGCGACCGCGTGTTCTCGTGCCCGACACGACTTGACACGACACTAAGACTCGACACAAACTCCAGAAACGTGTAAGCGAGACCCAAATCTAATTTTCTAATCAAACAAAATCCCAAGATTCACACGAAATGCCTATTGAGGCATTTCAACAAACACATCAAACATGACACTGATACGTGTCCCGTTAGGACACTAAATGGACACAACTTTTGGGGATTCCTATTCCTATAGTTAGGTTAGGTCTAGGGCTCCCTAATGATGCAAAATTTTTAGGATTCTAAGGTATGGAAATGAATTTACCTATGAGTGTCAAAAGCCTTAAAAAGCTCCACAAAGAGGTGCTCCTCTTGATGGCCAAACTCTTCCAATGTGCTCCAAATCTAAAAATACTTGATACCAACAACAAGTAGATAGAAATTAGAACCGATTGAAATTTGTTTGGGTTAAAAAGGAAATAAAATGGATTTACTAGGATTTTTGGAAGATGGAGAGTTACCGCTTTCTAAAACTTGGCAAGAATTCCTAATGGAGGCTAGCCCTAACTTTGAGGGATATTAAATAGGAAGGGGAAGATCATAATGACCAGCCATGGGCTGATTAGAATTAGGGTTAGCTACATAGTGTGGGCCTATGGGCTTTAAGTCTCAAGTCATTAGTTATGACTTATGAAGTCATAAGCCATTTTAGCCTAATCAACTCCAAAACTCTCCAAACAAGTTTCTATGACTTAAACCTCACTAACTTAGGTCAAACCAAGGTTACTTAACCTAACCAAGTGGTCTTAACCTAGGTTAGTCACTAGGTTAGTCTTCTAGTCAACACTAGTCAAAGTCAACTATAGGGCCAAAATCAATTCTACTAAAAATCACTAAAAATTACTAAAAATCATATTAATTATAATAAATCCAAATAATTAATAATAATTCCAAATAATTCCTAAAATTACAAAAATGTCTAAAATGCCCCTCAATCTAGAAATGATAAACAAAACACTAGCAAGACACCAATTCATAAGTCATGATTTAAAATAGTTTTTAAAATGATTAAAAATCAATAAAAATCATAAAAAAATTTAAATACCATAATTAAATAAATTAAAATACAAAATTTCAAAATTACCCTCATTTGGAAAAACTGGGTGTTACAGGAAAGGCTTGCACGAGTCTTCGAGGAGGAAGATAGTACGACGCACGGAACAAAGTGCTAGTAAAAACACTAAGTCTGTGACAAGTGGTATCAAAGCAAAGGTTCGATCGTCGTCATGTCTTCGACCAAAATTGTCCAGAACGAGGAGCAACCCGTATTGCCTAAGGAGAAGGCGAAGCCCTCGAGGAAAGGTAAGAGCAAGGAGCCGTCGATGGAACGGGCACTTGACGAGTTGGCATCCCGCATGGAGATGCTGGTAAAGGACATGATGGTCGTCGACCATGAAGTGGAGCAGAACCCATCGGCTCACGATGAGTTCGCCCATGGGTTGGAGACTGACATTGCTACGACGATGACGCAGTTTCTGGAGCAACTCCGCGAGATACAAGCCGAGTTCAAGGAGGAACAAAAGGCTACCAAGGCGGAGATTGCCAAACTGCGTGAGGAGTTGAAAACCAAAGCGACGATCCTCGAAAAGGCCATTGCTGGTGGTGCATCTCCGAGGAGGGAGGCGGTCCAAAAGGTGAAGTATCTGGAGCCTAAATCCTTCAACGGCGTACGAGACGCGAAGGAGGTGGATAACTTCATCTGGAATTGTCACGCCCCAGTACCAGAATACTGAGACAGACTAGGCCAGCTACTCCATATGAGGTATATAAATGTCATACGGCGATCGTGGCTGTCAAGAGATAAGGGGGTGTATGCTACAATCAAGTCTCCTATGGTCCCGCAGAGCATCTATATCTCAATCAATCAACCAAGAAGCAATAAATAATGATTATATAAGACAAAACAGTAAGGCATCCCCGACGTTTCATCAAAGTAATTCATGAGCCTAGCTATACAAGATGATAAACTAGTACTGAGAGTCAATAGTACATAACCGTAGTCAGCTGCAGTCTGATTTAATTACAATTATGTAAAAAGAAACTAATGTTCGGAACTGCCGGCTAAACAGGTACCGGTGGCTAAATACCAAGTACAAAATAGAAGATATCAGAGCAGTGAAGAAGAAATCCACTCATGGTCCCTGGCGCCCATACTCCTGGTGTGCACCATTGTTCGGGAGGAAGGCTGGATCCTTTGGGGCTGCTACGAGATCTGGCCAAACAAAATCAGCGGGGTCAGGCCCCGAATAGCAAGTACCACAAGGGAGCACAAAAGAGTGAGATAAAATCCAAGTATAATAATAAGACCTGATTCACGAGTTATAGGCTTATACCATATCATCGAGACAATACGACACCCTTACAACCAAACAAGGACAAACGGTGCCAATATCATTCCGAGATAAGATATATCCTATAACCATGGATAGGTGAAGGGCTTCTGATTTGTGACTTCAATCCATAGCCTATCGCAGCACAATAGTCCAATCCAACAACCAAACAAGGACATGGGTTGGACCACGCACCATGATAGTCCATGTTCCTCAGTTGCTAACAAAAGAAAACATATCACAAACAAGTCAGCTTACAAGCGGCCAATCAATCCCACGGCTTTCTATGATTTGCCTGGGTTATCCCAGTAATGCATATGTAGGAATCCTCAGTTCGTGTCAACCCAGCAGGGCTAGCCAAACCATATAATATACATATACACATAGCACTTTGATTATGCACCGGTCTCCCGCAAGGCCACCGTGATAAAATATTTAACACATAGAACATAGGAGTCAAATATAGTCATCCACTGTAAGCGGATGAAACTGTATCCGTGGTGGCCAACCCGACACGCTAGGGCTGGAACTAGGGTGGCTAGTATGGCACGATCTCGGGATTCCGTTTCCACCCAATGCATCTACCAAATTAAGTTGCTTAGATTAACCCTATCTTGATAATGGAATTACATGTCATGGTCACATGGTCATCCTCCTATATGTCGTACCATAGTACGTGTACCCTAAGTATGAATCTACATCGGCTCAAGGAGTCCCAAATCTAGATCCATGCTTAGTGTAATGCATCAAACATCAATCATTATACCACGATACTATTACTGACCAATTACCATGACTGTACTGGAAGGTACACATATATTGACATATAACATGAATGATCACTTAGCATGTAGAGTCACACCTCAGTGCACTCATTAAATGGCACCGCAGTGCATACTAATATTATATCTCAATACACACTTAGAACCTATACCAGCACGTATACAGGTAATCAGGTCAGGAACATGGTCAAGTCAAGAAGTCACACGGACCCATCGTGACATAAAAGTCACATCTGAATTCAGGTTAAAGTGAGACATGAAGATCCTTGAAGCCAATACAAAGATCTACAACTTTCATGTTGGGAGTTGGGAGAAATTCTGGCCACAAATCAGTCAAATAGGGCATAAAACAGCCAAAATAGGCACTATACGGCACTGCTTCGATGATAAAATTTTTGGACCATGTTGTGGTTAGGATTTTCATTAAATTAATTTAATTAGTTGTATCATGTAGTATTTAACATGTCATTAGTCATATGGTTAAGAGCATGCTTAAGATTAGGGTTTTACCCAACCCCCATATATATTCTCTTCCTCATTCTCTCTCCTCATTCACTCTTTTATTTATTTTTTTCAAACCAACTTTTAGGCAAGTATACCTTGCACCAAATGGAGAGATTCTTACATTTTTTATTTGTTGATTTTTTTTCTTTGATATGATTTGTCTATATTAATTTTCTCATCATCCTCTACAAGTTTAGTACTTGGTATTTTCGGTTCTGATGGCTAGTTTGAGTAGATTTGTGTTCCAAAAACTAGGGTTTATGGATTTTTATGGTTTTGATCTATCAAACTTACTCTTTTTTGAAAACTACTTGTTCTATGTTGTAGAGAACTCAATTTTATTCACTTTAGACCTTTATTTTCCCCAATTTCGAGTCTTAAGTTATGGACATTGTAAGTTTCTAAAACTCTATAGCCAAAAATTTGCTGGTAGGGATGACTTCTCGCGCACCTCGTACACACATCGTGCGCACCTCGTATACATTTTGGTTTGCACACCTTGCACCTCGCGCACCTTTTGGTTTGCGCACCTTGCACCTCGCCCACCTTTTGGTTTGTACACCTTATACCTCGCACACCATTTAGTCTGCGTACCTTGCACCTCATGCACCTTTTGGTTTGCGTACCTTGCACCTCCCGTACTTTTTGGTTTACGTACCTTGCAATTTGCGTACCTTACACATCTTTTGGTTTACGTAAACTTGCACCCTGTGCACCTTTTGGTCCACGTACCTTGCAACTCGTGCACCTTTTTGTTTGTGTACCTTGCACCTCGCGTACCTTTTGGTTTGTGCACCTTGTACCTCATGCACCTTTTGGTCCACTCACCTTGCACCTCGTGCACCTTTTGGTTTGTGCACGTTGTACCTCGTGCACCTATTGGTCCGTGCACCTTGTACCTCGTGCACCTTTTGGTCCGCGTACCTTTTGGTTCGTGCACCCTGCACCTTGTATACCTTTAACCTTGCACCTTGTGTACCTTGCATCTTGCATCTTGTGCACCTTGTAATTTGCACACCTTTGATCTTGCACCTTGCACACCTTGTGCACCTTTGACCTTGACTTCTTGTCCTGACCTTAGTGTGCCATGAATATCTAAGACTGGTGTGTCCTATGTGACTTTTATGTTACGAGGGGTCAATGTAACTTCCTGACTTGACCGTGTTCCTGAAGTGATTACCTGTATACGTGCTGGTACCTTTTGTAAGGGTGTCTTGAGATACAATATTAGTATGCACTGCGGTGCTATTTAATGAGTGCATTGAGGTGTGACTCTGTGTGCTACGTGATCATTCATGTTATATATCAATACATGTGTACCTTCCAGCATAGTCATGGTAGTTGGTCAGTAATAGTGTCGTGGTATATTGATTATTGTTTGATGCATTACACTAAGCATGGATGTATATTTGTGACTCCTTGAGCCGATGTGGATTCATACTTAGGGTACATGTACTATGGTACGATATATAGGAAGATGAACATGTGACCACGACACGTGATTCCAAGATCAAGATAGGGTTAATCTAAGCAACTTAAATTGGTAAAAGCATTAGAAGGGAACAGAATCCCGAGATCGTACGTTACCAGCCACCCTAGGCCCTATCCTAACGTGACGGGTTGGCTACCTCGGATACTGTATAGTCATCCGCACTAGTGGAGTGTAGTATCTGATTTGTGAATGCCGAGCCAACTCTCCCTATAGGAGGGCTGGAACCGTTATTGCTTGTTCTAGCGCGGTGGCTTTCGAGGGACCGATGCATTTCGTGCGTGCGTGTATTTAATGGATTGGCTAGCCCTTCATGGATACGATACGAACTGAGGATTCTTATATTATATGTATGTGAAACCCGCTTTCTGGAATTTAGATTAATTATTGGATCCTATGTTTGCAGCTTAGTTTAGTTATTATTATTACTATTATTAATAATATTATATTTATTATTATTATTATTATTATTATTATTATAGTCGGATCAGGAAAACTGTATTTTTAAAAATTATTTATTGATATTTGAGTGCTCCATGTCCCAATCTCGTGCCCGGGATCCGACCCGAACTCAATTTTTTCCCGAATCCCGTTTTTCGAACCCATCCTTAAAATCCTTTTTTCTAATATATATATATACACGTTGGTTTTAAAAAAAATCCCTAATCTTCCTCACGACCCAGCTTCTCCCTATTTTCCCCTACAAACTCTCCCCATCACTCCATTCCCTCTCCCACACTCCTTATGACACCATTCCCACTCCCTTCCACTCTCACCAAAAGCACCCCATCATCACTTCCTCCCTCTCGTTTTCCTTTTTCCCAAACTCCATGCCGACCCGCGCCCGACCGCCGACCCCCTCTGCGGCCGTCCTAGCCGCGACCGCCCCGGCCGCCTGACCAGCGCGCAACCCCCGCACAGCACCGGGCACCCGTGCCTCCCAGCGGCCTCTGCCACCACTCGAGCCCCGATCCTGCGGCTGTGCAGCCTTCCTCGCCGGACTCGAACCCCGCTCGGCCCTATGCCCGCCCGGCCAGCGCCTCCCCGGGGTGCCTCCGAGCTTCCGGCCGACCCTCGAGCCCTGTCGGCTCCGCCCCAACTGCTGCCCCGAGTTTCGCAGTACTCTGTCCTGCGTCGAAGCCGTGCGTCGAACCTGTCCCAGACCTCCGGGACCCGATCTGTTGTTTTGCGTTCCCGTGCGTGCTTTCTGGCACCTATCCCGCTGTCCGCACGAATTATTTTTCCTATTTCTTGCATCTGAGAGCTCTAGCCGAGCACCCGAGGTATAATTTCGTGTCCCTGTGTCCCTCCCGTAGTTAGTCGATGATAACGCGGTCCCGACCCCGTTATGGAGATCGGCTTAATTAGTTGCTTAGGGATACGTGCCGTGCGCGGTTCGGAGTTACTTTGGTTCTGTTGGTTACTTTATTAGTTTTGATTCGTATGATGCTATGGATTATTTCTTTTTGGGTTTGGGTATTATTTTGTGTGTTATGGTTTAATCACTTGGGTTGGTTATTGCTTGGGATTTATGTACTATGTGTTTGTATCTTAGGCTATTACTTTCTTTGGTGGCTTTGGAGATTGGTATTTGGGTGGTGTGATTTTGGGTGCTGTTTGGTATTTTGGGTTGTTGTTGGTGTGGGTTTTGTACCGCCTATGTGGCTAGGTCGTCCTAGTTACAGATGAGGTGTTGTCCAAATTTTCGTAAAAGTATTTCAAAATAATATTTTATAATGTTCAGTAATTTTTGTATATCAAAACCTATTTCTAAAATCCTGGTCTTTGCAAACGGTTTAATAAATTGGTTTCATGATTGGTTTTAAGTGTTAGTTTTATTGGTTTTCGTATCCCTTAGGCGACGACCGTATCGGTCGGATGAGCCTCGACGAAACGCAAACGCTACAGGACACTCCTGTACGTTGAGGCGTAAGCCAGCAACATGAGATTGCATGACCAAGTCTGAGATGCCCATTTTCTATAATTTATATTTAAATTATATTATGTTTTATTTTTAGAACTTGTTACTGGTTTAGTATCTTGGGTGCAGGGCCTCGGCTTCTGTTTGGACCGCTTCACGGCACTCAGAGCTCGCCTCAGCCTTATTAATTTAATTTAATTAATTTGTTGTACGGGCATAAGCCCAGTTTTTCTTTTATTTTTCTGTGGCCCTGTATTATATAGCTTAGATTTTCTATTTCTTTTCTGAGTTGGTTATTTGCGTAGCTAGACGTGTAAATTATAATTGGATATTAATTACTTTGACAAAATTAATAAGATTTTCTCATATTAAGTTAATGAATAAAGATTCCTAATAATTTAACAACTTCATGTTTTATCACTTAAAAGACCACTTAGTTTTATATATATTATAAAAATACAAAGTTTTGCAAAATAATCAAAAAATATGATTTTTCCCAATTAATCAGTAAATCGGTTCACTCCGTTAAATGATAACGATTGTAGCTCATGACGATAGACGGATTTTGGTAGTTTAATTAAATAACTTAAAACTTGACTAGGATCTCCTTCTAGAAATTGTAACTAACACACCTAGATTTGGCTCATCTATGTTTCTAAGTCAGGATTCTCAACTGTAGGATTTTGAGGACGTACTTAACTTCCTTCCCGACACTGACATCCCAATCCGATCATACAAACAAAGGTAAGTTACGGTTATATTTTCTTGCATTTTAATTAGTAATTGTCATGTTGCATGCTTAAACCATATTGCTACACGGAACTCTCTTCTTGAGTTTGATTATTGATTGTGGGGATATTGGGGGAGTAGCGTAGCGTTTATGACCAATACCCTCATATTGCATTATTGTGTGAGCTTACCCCTCTTACACACGGGGATAAGCCGTATCGCATCGCTAGGATGCTGTTGTACAACCCAAGTCGGTCATAGACGTTACCTACTCAAATTACATTGTTTCAAATACTGAATTGCTGAAAAATTGCTAAAAAAATATTGTTCAAAGTATTTCAACTGTTTAAAATTGTATCTTTCCATTATTATTTAGAATGTCGGATTATGTACTCGTACTTGCTCCTTTCCTGACTGGATCCCCTCCAATAGGTGATGTTGATGATGCTGAGCTATTGTTCAATAGCTACTATGACCGGGTATTATATCCTGTGGTGTTGCCAGAGTCCTCCTTGGAGGACGCAGAACCAGAGGCTGATGAACCGACCGTTTAGCTAGTTGTTTTCCAGTTATCTAGTTTTATTGTGTTAGAGTTTGTAGATTTTGATTTCAGTATTTTATTTCAGTACTTTCAGTTTCAGTTTGTACTTTTCATTTGTTGAATAAAAAGTTTTTAAATATTCGTAAATTCGTGTTGTGACAAATGCAAATAAATATTGTTGTAAATACCTGCATATAGAAACAGCTTACTGCCGCCGTCTCACAACAGTACAGGCTGGGCATGATCCGATTCGACCCAACAATTTGGGATCGGATCGTGACATATTTTTAGTGGTGGCCCATGCAGGTCAAAAAAATAACAACTTAGGTAAACATATCTAGAAATAATTAGAACACTAGAACATTGATTTGTCACAACGTAGGTCCGAATTATATATATATAAATATTTTTGTTTGATTATAGACTGGTAGGATACCTTGCTTATGTATTGCATCCTAAACCTTCCAGAGTATGGCCAAAGGAAAGACCACCCGCTCCGGCCCTGCTGACGATAAGGTGTCATCTACCAATCACACCCCACCTCCTCAAGCACGCCCGATCCCTCCTCTTTTGCAGCTGACTGACTGTTCCCAGCTGCACCAGCACCCCGCGCCGTTTATGCTACTACAGCTCAAACGGTAGAACCTGCACCTCCCCGAACTGAGCCGCAGTCCCCTACGGTAGTGCCCGCACCAGCTGCCCCACCAGTACCGGTGGACCCCACCGAGCTCGTAGGCCTACTACGAGGAGTACTGGAGGCCCAGAGAGCCCAAGCTGAAGCCCATCGTGAACAGACCTCGATCATGAGAGAAGGCATGGAGAATGCCCACAACGTGGCTATGGCTGCCCTCGAGAGAGGAGGAGCAGCTCAATCGGAACCAAGGCCTGCTAAGGTAAACATAAATCTAAGAGTTAATTTATGTATCATTATGGCCATTCAATTTGATAGGAGACATATTATTATGCGAAGGTCGGCAATATTGAGAACTTTAAGAAGCAGGACTCTCGACCCTTCAAAGGAACCGAGGGAATCATCTATGTCGACGAATGGCTCGACAGCATGGAGCGTTGTAATGCCTGTGGTTCGTATTACGTATTCTGGAATACGTGTACGTATTTATTCTTATATTGCCTGATTTCCTTGCTTAGATTTCCTCCCTGGGCTTGGTTTATTCTTGGATTGGGTTGGCTTGGTTCGGTTTGGGATTTGCTATTGGTTCGTGATGAACCCATGGATGAACCCCCTACCTACCACCACTACTACCATTTATTAACCCTTCTCCTTTCTCTCTCTTCATTTATCATCTTCTCCACCATTACTCCTTCACCTACCAAGAGAGAGAGAGAGAGAGAGAGAGAGTGAGCTCTAGGCAAGTGCAACTTGCTTCATGGAGGAACTCTAATTTTATTGCTTCATTCTCTTCCTTACAGCATTTTGACTAGCTTTAGAACTTGGCATTTTCACTTTCCATGGCTAGATTCTTGTAGATCTATATTTACTTTATTTTCGAATTTCTTGGGTTTTGATCTACTTAATCTTGTTATTTCTGTGTTTTGAGGGTTCCATGTGGTAGAGAATCTCGTTCTACCCTATTTTGACCAATGGAAGTTCAGATTTGGGCTCCGGATGATAGAGTTATGCAGCTTGGAAGCCATGGCTTATGGTGTACTTCTTCTCAGAAATTTGGAGAAGAAGCACAGTTCCGAGCCGCATGATAGCACTTGACCGCATGAATATTCATGCGGCAAGTCAGCTTCGAAACCGCATGCACTATCAACTGGACTTGACCGCATGACAAGTTCATGCGACAAGTATTTAGTTCGGCCGCATGGGGCCCTTCTTCCCGAACCGCATATGCACCCTTGCTCCCAGCCGCATAGGCATTGCTCCTCGCTGCCGCATGGGACGTCGCCCATCCCGAGCCGCATGAACTCCAATACTCGCGAGCCGCATAGACCGCAGTCTCCCGCTGCCGCATGAGGACCCGAGTCCTCTCAGCCGCATGACTGACTGATCCCGAGCCGCATAGATCCTGATTCCCTTCAGCCGCATGAGACCCCTCCATTCCTGACCGCATAAGCTCCTGCAGCCGCATGTGCCGCACGCCCGTACTGCCTTGAGACCGACCTTTCCGAGCCGCATGAACTCGGATTTTGGGCCGCATGAACCCATATCCATTCAGCCGCATGGGCTGTTCTCTTCCAGCCGCATGTGATCATTCCTGGCCGCATAGGCCTTAGCCGCATGGCTCTTCTATAGCCCTGAATATTGATATTTTATTAGATATTTTATGTCCATTTTATATCCTTACGCCTTTTGTCATGAACTTGATAATCATGGATTTGTTTAATATGTTTGGAAATGATACCTGAGCATGACACGATAGTGACCCGTAGTGGTGCACTCTTGACAAGAAAACCTGACATAACCTGATAGTGGCCCGTCGTGGCACACTCCTGACAAGAACACTTGACATGATAAACCTGACATGATATATCTGATAAGCTGTTGCGACGGCTACCTGACATGACATGACCTGTATAATAACATGGACACCGTGGACGATTGTGCTTGTACAAATAAACCAGTTCTGTCTTGCATCATGTCTAGGGAGGGAGCTCCTGAGTACCACGGTCAGGAGTACCTATTGAAATGGACTAAGGTTAATAACTAGATTAACACATTAGTCATGAAGAGATTTCCCAGCTACAGGCAATCCCGTTACCTGGACGCGCCTGGGATCTGTAGCCTGCCGTCGAGTAGGGCACATTTCCAGCACACTGTCATGTGTTGCACCTTTCAAGCTACTTAAGGGTACATGCGTTTCCTGGACGATGTACCCACCTGTATTCAACCCCTAATTTCGACCTGGGTAACCTGGATGGTCTGCAGGGCTTGTGGCTGAGGAGTAATCTCACTGCATCTTGCTAGTAATTAGGCCTGTGATAACCCTAGCTAGTTAAAGTATCAAGCCGTAATTCTTGCTTGGCCGTGAAGTGATTGGATGGAGTCTAACCAGTCTAGTCTTGCCCTGATCCTGTTCCAGATTATTGAATGACCAGAATGCTTGTATTTATTTTACCGATAAATGGTGAGAATTCCAAGTTCTGTTCAGACGAAGGGTTACAACCCCGGTCCTTGTTTGGTTTACGGGTTGTAATCTGGTTATCTGAATCGTTCCATGGTTATCTCGTCGTATATCATCCTGATGTATTTTCTTTATTTCCAGTTCTTACTTTTATTATATCTTGTGCTGATTGCTGGTTTTAGTTCCTAAGTAAAGCTTCCTTGTGGCACTTGCTCTTTCTGGGATCTGACCCAGCTGATTTTGTATGGCCAGATTTTGGAGCAGTTCCAGAGGATCTACCGACCTTCCAGCCAGATGGTGGCCACTAGACGGAACCCTGGCAACGAGTGGGTTTATTTTTGGCTCTTCCACTCTATTGTAAAAATATTCTTTTGAGGCGTTTAGCCGACGAGCACCTATTTAGCTCGATTGTACTTTACTTACTGTCTGCCTATGGGCTGTAACATGATTGATAGATCCTAGGGTTGATCATGTATGACAAAACTCTTGCTAGTCCTAACATTTTGTAACGACTAGCTTCATGATCAGCTGAATATGTAATGTTTGGGACGCCTTACTATTGTATATTTAATGATCATACTTCTTGTAACCTTTTACTTACTTGCTTGTGATTGAGACAATAGGCTTGTTCATGACCTTAAGAGACTGCTGGCTTGTAGATAAACCCTGATATATCTAGACAGCCGTGACCGTATAGCGAGATGGAATCCATTTCAATATACGTAGCTGGCTATGTCTGCCCCCGCTCTCCAGTATTCTGGTTCTGGGGCGTGACAAGCGTCTCCTCAGCGTCGCTCGAATACCCGACAACCTCCATGTCGAAGCAGTAGGACTCCAGCTGCGAGATGCAGCAAGCACCTGGTATCGGAATGAACCCCTACTCCAGGACAAGCAGCTTGACTGGGACACCTTCAAGAGGTTGTTCTGTAGGAATTCTTTCCAACATCAGAGTTACGGGAGATGGAAAGACAGTTCCAGGATCTGAAGCAAGAGAACATGACGGTTGGAGAGTATGCGGCAGAGTTCGGCCGACTTAGCCGCTTTACCAAGAACTTGGTTGCTGACCCCGCGGATTGTGCTGAGAGATTGAGGTATGGACTAAGGGAAGATATTCACACCCCTGTTATCGGAGGCGGCGCCAAAACGTACGAGAAGATCCTGATACGAGCTCAGGAAGTGGAGAAGAGACAGCCTCCTCGTTTAAAAAGGGAGTATCCTGGAACTATCAACTTCCAGGGTAATCAGAAGAGGCCCAACGTCAACAACCACAACAACAATAGGCCTCCTCACCACCAGCAGCAGCACCATCAGGCAAAGACCAGTGACAGAGCGCCTCAGAAGCAGATCCCTGTCTGCGACTTCTGTAAGAGGCCAGGATATCAGGCGAACGTCTGTAGGAAGAAACTGGGACACTGCCTAGTTTGTGGGTCTGCCACCCACTAAGTAAGGGACTGCCCCACAGCATTCTCTCGGACCGGAGCAACTCAGCAAAGAGCTCCTATACCCACTCAACAACAACGATTCGGGCAACATCAGCAGAAGACCGGGCGATCTTTTGTCCAAGCAGCAGACGAGCAAGAACCAGAGCAGGAACCCACCGTTGATGTCATCATAGGTTCCATTTATGTGTTTTCACATCCTGCTCTAGTATTATTTGATTCGAGTGCATCACACAGTTTTATATCATAAAAATTCATTTCTGTACATCACCTAGTTACGGGATTTAGCAAGATGATATGTAGAGTTATGACCGGTGGTGGACCCATACCCATCACCGAGATATGTAACTGCCCCATAACTATCTCAGGCCATAAATTCTTAGCACCCTTACTTGTGATGCCCTTACCCAACTATGATGTTGTCCTAGGGATGGACTGGTTAAGTGAGCAGCATGCGCTGAAAGATTATCACAGTGGATGTGTAATCTTCAGTCCACCAGGAGAACCAGAGTTTAAAATCTCTCGAGCTCCGGAAGACATGAAGAGTGTTACCTACTCCTCTATCAACGAAGAACCCGGGCCTCCTCACCGTATCATAGCAGAATTCATGGACGTTTTCCCTGATAGTCTTCCAAGATTGCTCCCAGATCGAGGTGTAGAATTCACCATCGACCTAGTTCCCGGCTCTTCCTCTATTTCTCGGGGATGCTACAGAGTCAACCCCAAGGAGGAAAAGGAGAGGAAGGACCAGATTGACGAACTGAAGGCCCAGGGATTCATCAGAGATAGAGCTTCACCCTGGGGAGCGCCAGTTTTGTTCGTGCCCAAGAAGGATAGAACCATGCGTATGGGCATTGATTACCGGGCGCTGAACAACATCACCATCAAGAACAAGTACCCTCTGCCCCGGATCGATGACCTGTTTGATCATCTGAGTGGAGCTAAGGTATTTTCGAAGATAGATCTCAGGTCTGGCTACCATCAAATCAAGGTCAGGAAGGAGGACATCCCAAAGACGGCGTTCAACACCAAATATGGACAATATAAATTTTTGGTCATGCCGTTTGGACTGACGAATGCCCCTGCGGTATTCATGAACCTTATAAACAAGGTCTTCCATGAATACCTGGATCAGTTTGTTGTTGTCTTCATCGATGACATTCTGATCTACTCGAAGACTGAAGAAGAGCATGAAGAGCACCTGAGGAAAGTTCTGGAAACTTTAAGGAATGATAAGCTCTATGGTAAGCTATCTAAATGCGAATTCTTCTTGGACAAGGTGAATTTTCTAGGCTATGTTGTCACAGGAAAAGGAATTTTGGTGGTTCCAATGAAGATAGCTGCTATTGAGAGGTGGACTGCACCAAGTTCAGTTGCAGAAATCAGAAGCTTCTTGGGCTTAGCTGGCTACTACCGAAAATTTGTAAAGGACTTCTCCAGGATTGCTGAGCCAATGACGAAGTTCACCAGGAAGAACGAAGAGTTTGTTTGGTCTGAAGCTTGCCAGTCAGCATTTGAGGAACTGAAGAAGAGACTTACTACGGCGCCGATACTTGCGCTACCTTCAGGTATCGGCAGTTTTTCAATATACAGTGATGCTTCCGGTAAAGGATTTGGCTGTGTTCTTCAACAACACGGGAAAGTAATTGCTTACGCATCTAGGCAATTACGGACTCATGAAAAGAACTATCCCACGCATGATTTGGAGCTTACAGCGGTTATATTCGTATTAAAGTTATGGAAGCACTATCTCTATGGAAAGAGAGTGGAAATATTTACAGACCACAAAAGTCTTAAATATGTTTTCACTCAGAAGGAGCTGAACATGCGACAAAGATGATGGCTGGAGCTGATGAAAGATTTCGACATCAACCTGCAGTATCATCCGGATAAGGCTAATGTTGTTGCAGATGCACTTAGTCGATACCCGATGGCGATGTTCTTGACCAAGGAACGACACTTGCTGGAAGACATGGAAAAGCTTGGACTAGAGATTGTACTGCCCAAAGAAGAAATAAAAAAACTGGAAAGAGAAGCCATTATACCAGGAGCTGATTCATCAATGATGCAGTTGCAAGTGCGTTTAAGTCTAATGGACAGAGTTAAGGAGACACAATTCCAAGACGAGACGCTTTGCAAACTCAGGGATCAAGTGCTGGCAGGAACACTTGAAGGATTCTCAATCGCCAGCGATGGAGCACTGAGGCACGGTACGAGGCTTTGCGTACCAACTGGCAAACTGAGGAACGAGCTGATGCAAGAAGCGCACCAGTCGCAGTATTCCATACATCCAAGAGCTAACAAAATGTATCGGGATATGCGTACTATAGTGTGGTGGTACGGAATAAAGAAGGACGTATCCAGGTATGTAGCTAGATGCGTAATTTGTCAACAAGTGAAAGCTAGAAGACAGAGACCCGCAGGACTATTGCAGCCGCTAGACATCCCGAAATGGAAATGGAAACACATAACGATAGACTTTGTGTCAGGACTGCCTCGATCCCAAGGAGGGAAGGATGCCATTTGGGTTATCGTAGATCGACTGACGAAGTCAGCCCACTTTATTCCCTTCAAGGTGGGTCTATCCACCGAGAAGTTGGCGGCATTGTACATGCGGCACATCTATCGGATTCATAGAGTTTCGGTAAGTATCGTATCTGACAGGGATACCAGATTCACCTCTCACTTCTGGATGAGCTTGCACGACAGTTTGGGAACGCAACTGAAGTTCAGCACCACCTACCATCCCCAGACTGATGGACAATCGGAGAGAACAATCCTGACGCAAGAAGACATGCTGAGATCTTGCATCTTAAAATTTGGAGGGTCTTGGAAAGACCATTTGCACTTGGTAGAGTTCTCCTACAACAACAGCTACCAAGCTAGTATCGGTATGACTCCGTTCGAGGCACTTTATGGACGTCGTTGTCATACTCCACTTGCTTGGGACGACGTAGGAGAAAGGGTATTGCTTGGACCTGAGATGGTGACCGATGCAGCAGAGAAGGTAAAGATGATTAGAGACAAGCTCAAGATTGCCCAGGACAGACAGAAGCATTGGGCCGATAGCAGCCGACGGCCGTTGGAGTTTGAAGAAGGAGACAGTGTGTTCGTGAATATCTCCTCTACAAGAGGAACCATCCGTTTCGGCAGAGCAGGAAAGCTAAGCCCCAGGTATATCGGTCCTTTTGAAGTACTGAACAGGAATGGAGAAGTTGCTTATCAGGTGGCTCTACCCCCAAGTCTCGAAGGCGTCCATAACGTCTTCCATGTTTTACAGCTGAGACGCTACATCCCGGACCCAAGCCACATCTTGGATCATCCGGAGCTGGAGATTGGACCCAGCCTCACAGTGCCAGAGAAGCCAGTGGCGATATTAGACAGAAGAGAGAAGAGAACCAGGAATTCTGTGACGCCGATAGTCAGAGTTATGTGGCGGCACAACTCCCCAGACGAGTCTACCAGGGAGCGAGAAGACGAGATGCGGGAGCAGTATCCGTATCTGTTTGAAACTTGTGGTAACCCCTAACCCTGCCTTTAATTTCGAGGACGAAATTTTCTAAGGAGGGGAGGTTGTGAAACCCGCTTTCTGGAATTTAGATTAATTATTGGATCCTATGTTTGCAGCTTAGTTTAGTTATTATTATTACTATTGTTATTTATATTATATTTATTATTATTATTATTATTATTATTATTATTATTATTATTATTATAGTCGGATCAGGAAAACTGTAATTTTAAAAATTATTTATTGATCTTTGAGTGCTCCTTGTCCCGATCCCGTGCCCGGGATCCGACCCGAACCCAATTTTTTCCCGAATCCCGTTTCTCGAACCCATCCTTAAAATCCCTTTTTCTAATATATATATATACACGTTGGTTTTAAAAAAAAAATCCCTAATCTTCCCCACGACCCAGCTCTTCCCCACGACCCAGCTTCTCCCTATTTTCCCCCTACAAACTCTCCCCATCACTCCATTCCCTCTCCCACACTCCTTATGACACCATTCCCACTCCCTCCCTCTCTCACCAAAAGCACCCTATTATCACTCTCTCCCTCTTTCCCTCTCGTTTTCCCTTTCCCCAAACTCCACGTCGACCCGCGCCCGACCGCCGACCCCCTCTGTGGCCGTCCTAGCCGCGACAGCCCCGGCCGCCTGACCAGCGCGCAACCCCTGTGCAACGCCGGGCACCCGTGCCTCCCAGCGGCCTCCGCCATCGCTCGAGTGTAAAACCCCCTAAAATTTTCCTATATTTTTATTTTATTTTATTTAGTATTGATATTGTACTTTGTATTGTATGCCGCGTACGAGTTTCATTTCGTATTTGTTTGTTGCGTGCATGTTTGCGAGGTCGTTTTTTTTATGAAAGTTATTATAGCCTCATTAATATAGAAGAATTTTTGTTTTCAAAATAAATTATGAATAATATTTTGCGTAAAACGTAGTATGAAGATTTGCCAAAACGTATATTTACAAAAGGGTACTTTTTAATATTCAAATACAAGTTGTAATTTAGATAACTATATTTTCGTATGTAAATATTCTATGCAAGGTGAATGAATTTAAATTCATGCCAATCTTGATTTTTGAAAACTAGTGAGAATTGCTTTGTATATTTATAAAAGTTAATCCAAATATATAAATATTTATTGGCAATTTTGAAATTTATTATTATATTATTTTATTATTTATGAAAAGATATTTTAGATCATTTGTTTTAATGTTAAATTAGTTATAGTGATTTAAATCAAAAAATACTTATTGATAGCTTCAAAGTAAAAATAGATTATCTAGATTATAAAGAATATTCTTGATTTGATTTAAAGTGATTTAATTTAGATAAGAAATTATCTAACGGGGATTTAAACTATCCCACTCCTTATCTTAATAGGAGTCCTCCACCCTATATATAGGGGAGTTGCCATTATTTTTCTCCACAAGAAATTCCACAACACAAAATTCATCACAGCCAGAATTGGTGCATCGTGTCGGTGTTTCCCTTCCTCCATTATGTTTTTCTCTATTACAATTACCACAATCTACGTCGTGTCCGACACCCCGGACACGATGGCATTCCTCCACGACACCCACCGAGCTCCGCCATCATCAACCAAACATCTCCACCACCATCTCCATGCTATCATCGTGTCCACCACCTCCTCTCCCGATCAAGCAACCAACCACAGACCACCGTCCCCACGAATCCACCGCCATCATAACCATCATCCCAGCCACCCCATCACCATCATCGACACCATCGCCGGAAACTCGACCACACCACCAAAACAAATCTAAAACCCTTACCTGATTTTCGGCGACCTTCATCGCCTCCGCCAACGCAGATCAATGCTGGCGAACCCCTCGCCTCTCCGTCGTGCTTGGTCACGAGCAGCCGCACCGTCCTCCGCAGTACGTCCTGATCCCATCTCCGCCTCCGTGCCAGTGTCGTACAGCCTCCGACGCTACTGACCGCCGTCGACGAGCCAACGTCGACGAGTTTTCGCAGTCAGCCACCCTCCACCGGTGTTCCTTCGCCCGTGCGCCTCGGGTCGGCTTCCTCCTCCTCGCCCCCCTCCGGAATAGCCCGTCGTACTCACCTCTGCCTCTCTGCCGGCCGACCCATCCCCGGCTGCTACCGCTTCCAGCATGCCGAGTCGTGCGTGCCCTAACTTCCGCCGGCGACCACGTCGAAACCCCCGGGTGAGCAGCCCTTTCCGCAGACCGTGCGCCGCCCAGATCGCATCTCCTCCGCGCGCCGCCCTCGATCTTCCTCCGCCTCCTGTGGACTGTCGAACTTCGGAGTCCACGCGACCGCGCGACCACCGGCGCCAGCGCGCCAACCGCCGTGCCGGCGACACCCTCCGGTAACCCCTCGTTTCTCCTCTCACTCTCTCTCTCTCGTATTGTATAAAAATTGGGGGAGAAGCAGCTTATATTTTAAGTGGTATCATTATTAATATATTATTATTATTATTATTATTATTATTTTAGTATTAGTATTACTGTTATTATCATTATTTATTATTATTATTATTATTATTATTATTATTATTATTATTATTATTATATATTATAGTGCTGTCATTATTTATTATTATTACTATTATTATTATTATTATTATTATAACAGTTTGAGTAAGCTCAAATTTATTATTTAGTAATATTATTTTAGTGTATATTAGTATCAATATTATTGATACTTTTATTTGTATTTAGATTATATTATTGTTTTTATTATTATTATTTTACTCTGGTTATTATTAGATATAATATTTTTTTTCCAAAATTACCTTGTCAAAATATATACATGCATTTACATATAAATATTATATTTGGCTTAGCCTATTATTTTCAAAATAAGATTTTAAAACCCTAAATAAATTCCTAGGTTATTAATATGTATCTAGAACTATTTGATATAGTTCCTAATAATAAAATGATTTCCTAAATATTTTTTAAAATATTTATCTAAATTGTTGTACTAATAAAAATATAGTTTCGCTAACTATAAATTTTATTTTGGTAAACTTAGTTTTAGCCTAAAAATAAATTTTAGCTTTAAAGTAATTTTTTTAAAACTATTTAACGACCAAAATATATTTAGGTATTATAAATAATTTCTGAAAATAGTATAAATATTTTTTCTTAAATTCACACTATCTGCCTATCTTGATCATGACTGATTATATTTCCATTTTTCTCGTAGATTCGGACCCTTACTCATTGGCCATGACTATTGGACAAATCAGGACTTGTTGGATCATTGCACCACACCAGGCGTAACACCAGGCGAGATACCTTGCCTTTACTGTTTAAATTTTTGCTCAATATCATGCATGCTTTTTCTTACTTTTAGCAAATAAAATATTGTTCTTTCAAAACTATATATAGATGCAAATTATTATACTTTATACAATTGGCGTAGAGTTAAGGGACCACCGTATGTTTAGTGCGTCTCATTAACTGTCACGATGTGCCACGGGTTGTGTGTGAGTTGTGAGTCGCATATAGATACGAACTTGCGTGTTGACTGATCATTGGTACGTACAGGCCGTGCGTTAGGATATAACTGCTAATAGATTATGTAAAAGACTTGAAAATTATTAAGGATTAAACAGTGTCGTGGAGACGACACATATATAGTATCATGGGGAGGGGGGAGACAGTTATTAGCGTAGGGGCTACATGTTCAGTACACACATAGATTTGGGCCGATAGTGTCTCGTATGAGCGCTACTTACTACCCCGGGGCCGATAGTTCTCGTATGAGAGCTACTTTCTGCCCATGGTCGATAGTGTCTCTTATGAGCGCTACCTACTACCACTCTCTCTCCAACTATGCTGAACATCTAAGCTCCTGCGTAGAACGTTGTCTTCTCAAAGTGTATATCACATAGAATGGTTAGGAACCCTTGCGCATGTATATTTTATATTGAGCTCTTACTATTCAGTTTGTGGCATGATATTATATGTCTTGTTACGTCCCTCTGAGGACCTGGTGATTTCTCCACGTGTGTGTTTCGTGTTTTCTTGCAGGTGCTCTAGCTAAGGCCATTCCTTCCTTCATGATGATTGATCTTGGACTCGTCACTTGCTCTCGCTTGCTAAATTCTTTCCTTGTATATTTTTCCATATTTAATTTAGTTCGTAGTGGATTTGTCTCCGCCCAACGATTGTACTATAAATATTCAAGTTGATTTTATACTATTATTCTTTTCATTGTGGATGAGATTTAGTTTATCTTGGATTACTACATTATACAGCTTATGTATACATACGAGTCTTCATATGTTGGAGTAGACTTCGTATGTATATAGCTGGCATGATACGTATCTAGTCCTCTGTATTTTGGGACTGGGGTGTTACATCGAGGCCCGATCCTGCGACTGTGCTACCTTCCTCGTCGGACCCGAGCCCCGCTAGGCCCCGTGCCCGCCCGACCAGCGCCTTCCCGGCGTGCCCCCGAGCTTCCGACCGACCCCCGAGCCCTGTCGGCTCCGCCCCAACGGCTGTCCCGAGTTCTGCAGCACTCTGCCCCGCGTCGAAGTCGTGTGCCGCCCCTGTCCCAGACCTCCGGGCCCCGATCTGCTGTTCCGCGTTCCCGTGCGTGCTTTCCGGCACCTATCCCGCTGTCCGCGCGAATTATTTTTCCTATTTCTTGCATCTGAAAGCTCTAGCCGAGCACCCGAGGTATAATTTCGTGTCCCTGTGTCCCTCCCCGTAGTTAGTCGATGATGATGCGGTCCCGACCCCGTCATGGGGATCGGCTTAATTAGTTGCTTAGGGATACGTGCCGTGTGCGGTTCGAAGTCACTTTGGTTCTGTTGGTTACTTCATTAGTTTCGATTCCTAGGATGCTGTGGATTATTTCTTTTTGGGTCTGGGTATTATTTTGTGTGTTATGGTTTAATCACTTGGATTGGTTATTGCTTGGGATTTATGTGCTGTGTGTTTGTATCTTAGGCTATTACTTTCCTTGGTGGCTATGGAGATTGGTATTTGGGTAGTGTGATTTTGGGTGATGTTTGGTATTTTTGGTTGTTGTTGGTGTGGGTTTTGTACCGCCTATGTGGCTAGGTCGTCCTAGTTACAGAGGAGGTGCTGCCCAAATTTTTGTAAAAGTATTTCAAAATAGTATTTTATAATGTTCAGTAATTTTTGTATATCAAAACCTATTTCTAAAATCCTGGTCTTTGCAAACGGTTTATTAAATTGGTTTTCTGATTGGTTTTAAGTGTTGGTTTTATTGGTTTTCGTATCCCTTAGGCGACGACCGTATCGGTCGGATGAGCCTCTGCGAAACGCAAACGCTACGGGATACTCCTGTACGTTGAGGCGTAAGCCAGCAACATGAGATTGTATGACCAATTCTGAGACGCCCATTTTTTATAATTTATATATAAATTATATTATGTTTCATTTTTAGAACTTGTTACTGGTTTTAGTATCTTGGATGCAGGGCCTCGGCCTTCTGTTTGGACCGCTTCACGGCACTCAGAGCTCGCCTCAGCCTTATTAATTTAATTTGTTGTAAGGGCATAAGCCCAGTTTTTTCTTTATTTTTTTGTGGTCCCGTATTATGTAGCTTAGATTTTCTATTTCTTTTCTGAGTTGATTATTTGCATAGCTAGACGTATAAATTATAATTGGATATTAATTATTTTGTACAAAATTAATAAGATTTTCTCATATTAAGTTAATGAATAAAGATTCCTAATAATTTAACAACTTCATGTTTTATCACTTAAAAGACCACTTAGTTTATATATATTATAAAAATACAAAGTTTTACGAAATAATCAAAAAATGCAATTTTTTCCAATTAATCAGTAAATTGGTTCACTCCGTTAAATGATAACGATTGTAGCTCGTGACGATAGACAGATTTTGGTAGTTTAATTAAATAACTTAAAACTTGACTAGGATCTCCTTCTCGAAATTGTAACTAGCACACATAGATTTGGCTCATCTATGTTTCTAAGTCAGGATTCTCAACTGTAGGATTTCGAGGACGTACTTGATTTCCTTCCCGGCACTGACATCCCAATTCGGTCATACAAACAAAGGCAAGTTACGGTTATATTTTCTTTCATTTTAATTAGTAATTGTCATGTTGCATGCTTAAACCACATTGCTACACGGAACTCTCTTCTTGAGTTTGATTATTGATTGTGGAGATATTGGGAGAGTAGAGTAGCGTTTATGACCAATACCCTCATATTGCATTATTGCGCGAGCTTACCCCTCTTACACACGGGGATAAGCCGTATCGTATCGCTAGGATGCTACTGTACAACCCAAGCGGTCATAGACGTTACCTATTCAAATCATATTGTTTCAAATACTGAATAGCTGAAAAATTGCTGAAAAATATTGTTCAAAGTATTTCAACTGTTTAAAATTGTATCTTTCCATTATTATTTTGAATGTCTGATTATGTACTCGTACTTGCTCCTTTCCTGACAGGATCCCCCCCAATAGGTGATGTTGATGATGCTGAGCTATTGTTCAATAGCTACTATGACCCGGTATTATATCCTGTGGTGTTGCCAGAGTCCCCCTTGGAGGACGCAGAACCAGAGGCTGATGAGCCGACCGTTTAGCTAGTTGTTTTCCAGTTATCTAGTTTTATTGTGTTGGAGTTTGTAGATTTTGATTTCAGTATTTTATTTCAGCACTTTCAGTTTCAGTTTGTACTTTTCAATTGTTGAATAAAAAGTTTTTAAATATTCGTAAATTCGTGTTGTAACAAATACAAATAAATATTGTTGTGAATACATGCATATAGAAACAGCTTACTGCCGCCGTCTCACAACGGTGCAGGCTGGGCATAATCCGATTCAACCCAACAATTTGGGATCGGATCGTGACAATGCATTACTGGGATAATCCAGACAAATCATAGAAAGCCGTAGTATTAATTGGCCTCTTGTAAATTGACTTGCTTGTGACATATTTCTTCTGTTAGTAACTGAGGAACATGGACTATCATGGTGCGTGGTCCAACCCATGTCCTTGTTTGGTTGTTTGGTTGGACTATTGTGCTTCGATAGGCTATGGATCGAAGTAGCAACCAGAAGTCCTTAACTTGACCATGATTATAGGTGGTGTCTCATCTCGAGTTAATATTGGCACCGTTTGTCCTTATTTGGTTGTTAGAGTGCCATATAGACTCGATGATGCTCCGTCACCATATAACTCGTGCGCCAAGCTTTATCATTTATTTATGCTTGGGTTTTATCTCATCTTTTATATGCTCCCTTAGGGTACTTGCTATTCGGGGCCTGACCCCGCTGATTTTGTTTGGCCAGATCTTATAGCAGCGCCTGAGGATCCAGCCTTCTACCCAAACAATGACGCATACCAGGAGCATGGGCGCCAGGGACCATGAGTGAGGTTTTTCCTCACTGCTCTGATATCTTCTATTTTGTACTTAGCATTTAGCCACCGGCACCTGTTTAGCCGGCTGTTCTGGGCGTTAGTTTCCATTTACCGCAGCTGACTATGGTTATGTACCTATGACTCTCGGCACTAGCTTATCATTTTGTATAGCTAGGCTCATGATTCATTTTGATGAAGTGTCAGGGACGCCTTACTCTTTGTCTAATATAATCATTATTTACTGCTTCTTATTTTGATTGATTGAGACATAGATGCTCTGTGAGACCATAGTAGACTTGATTGTAGCATGCACCCCTTGTCTCTGGACAGCCACGATCGCCGTATAACATTTGTATACCTTATATGGTGTAGCTGGCCTAGTTACCCTCAGTATTCCGGTACTGGACGTGAGAGAAGCCTCCGACGGAGCGGAAGACGGAGTGCTTCGTGTGCGGTAGAAATTACTTCACAGGCGACTGAACCAACAAAGGTAAGAGGGTGAACGCGGTCCAAGGCGGGAAGACCGAGGACGAGGAGCCTAAGATGGGGGCTCACATGTGTGCGTCTTGCCTACTGAATCTTTGAGAGCAAGGCGGTCGTGACCAAAGCACCGAATCGAGAACTGATGTACGTGGACGTGAAAATCAACGGCCACAACACCAGGATGATGGTCGACACAAGGGCAACCTACAACATCATCTCGGACGCGGAGGTCCAGCGCTTGGGTCTAGTGCTTGAAAAAGACTCAAGTAAGATGAAGGCGGTCAATTCAGAGACGCGTCCTATGCAGGGGTGGCCAAAGGCGTGATGATCCAATTGGGTGACTGGACGGGTGTCACCAGTCTTACGGCCATGCTACTGGATGACTTCAACATGATCCTCGGGATGGACTTCCTCACTTCGGCAAAGGCGGTCCCAATGTCGCATCTGGGAGTCGTTGGGATCATGGAGGAGAGCTCCCCGTGCATGGTGACTGTTGCACGAGGCGAGCTTGCGAAGGGGAAGGCTCTCTCCGCCTTATAACATAAGAAGGGGATGCAACATGGAGAGATGACCTACCTTGCGGTGTTCAAGACGGAGGAGGCGCCCGTACATAGGGATCTTCCGTCTGAGATCGATGTTGTCCTTATGGAATTCGGGGACGTTATGCCGAAAGAGTTGCCAAAGAGGCTACCTCCGTGGAGGGAGGTAGACCGTGCCATCGAGTTGGAGCCGGGCACGAAGCTGCCCACCATGGCTCCATATTGTATGGCCCCGCCCGAGCTTGACGAGTTGAAGAGGCAACTCAAGGAGCTGCTGGATGCGGGATTCATTAGACCGTCGAAGGCCCCGTACGGTACACCGATGCTGTTTTAGAAGAAGAAGGATGGAAGCCTTCGTTTGTGCATCGACTATCGTTCACTAAATAAGGTGACCGTCAAGAATAAATATCCTATCCCGTTGGTGGGGGACCTGTTCGGCCAACTCGGAGGCGCACGATACTTCTCCAAACTTGATTTGCGCTCGGGGTATTATCAAGTCTGGATTACAGAGGGCGACAAGGCTAAGACGGATATGGCACATATTAGTATATGGTTATGCCTTTTGTTCTGACAAATGCTCCTGGAACTTTTTATACTTTGATGAACAAGCTCTTTCATCCTTACCTGGATGGGTTCGTCGTGGTCTATCTCGACGATATCGTTGTGTACTCAAACACGATGGAGGAGCACATTGAGCATTTGAAGATCGTCTTCCAAGTGCTGAGGGAGAACGAACTCTTCGTCAAGCGGGAGAAGTGCTTATTTCCACAAGAAGAGGTGTCGTTCTTGGGGCACTGGATCGGACATGCCAAGATATGGACGGATGGTACGAAGGTTCAGTCCATACGGGAGTGAAAGACTCCCACCAGGCCGACGGATCTGCGATCGTTCCTTGGCCTGGCGAATTACTACCGATGGTTCATCCGAGGATATTCTGCCATCGCAGCGCCTCTGACCAATCTGTTGCAGAAGGATCGGGCGTGGTGCTGGACGCCCCAATGCGAGGAGGCATTTTAGGCACTTAAGCGGGCTGTAACGGAAGAGCCGGTCCTATCTCTGTCGAACTACTCTAAGGCGTTCGAAGTGCATACAGACGCGTCCGACTTCACCATCGGTAGGGTGTTGGTACAAGAAGGGCACCCCATCATGTTTAAGAGTCGCAAGTTAAATGATACCGAGTGACGCAACACGGTGCAAGAGAAGAAGATGACCGTGGTCGTGCATAGCTTGAGGACATGGCGGCACTACCTTCTCGACACCAAGTTCATGGTCATGACGAACAATGTTGCTACGAGCTACTTCCAGTCCCAGAAGAAGCTGTCCCCGAAGCAGGCGAGATGACAAGGTTTTCTAGCCGAGTTCAATATGGAGTTGCGGTATAAACCCGACAAAGAAAATCAGGTGGCCGATGTGCTTAGTAGGAAGGCCGAGCTCGCATCTGTGTGCTTGCTCAAGGAAGACATTCTGGACCGTATTCGAGTGGGTATCATGGAGGACCCACTGACACAGGCCAAAGTGAAGCTTGTCAAGGAGGGCAAAACGAGAAGGTTCTGGCTGAAAGACGGGATTCTCTATACCAACGGCGACAGGGTGGTCATGCCTAAAGGAAGTAGCTTGCGGAGACAGCTGCTCAAGGAGTGCCATGATACCAAGTGGACTGGACACCCGGGGCAAAAACGGACCTTGGCGCTGCTAGAGGCTGCCTACTACTGGCCTCGCATGCGTAAAGATGTGGAGGACTATATGCACACCTGTCTTGTGTGCCAGCAAGATAAGGTGGACCATCAGAAGCCCGAAGGTCTACTTGAGCCTCTTGCCATACCAAGCAGACCGTGGGTGAGCATATCGATGGACTTCATCTCGCCCTGCCAAAAGTGGGGCACTTGGGTCCATTCTCGTGGTGGTGGACCGATTCTCCAAGTAGAGGAGGCCGTGCGACTATTCATCAACCACGTAGTAAAGTTTTGGGGCATCCCGGAGGACATAGTCAGCGATCGGGATCCCCGCTTCACGAAAAATTTCTGGACAAAAGTGTTCAAAATCCTCGGGACGGACTTGCTTTTCTCGACCAGCTTCCACCCGCAGACGGACGGGCAGACCGAGCAGGTCAATTCGCTACTCGATGAGTACTTACGGCACTTTGTGAGTACAAACCAGAGGGATTGGGTGCATCACCTCGACGTTGCTCAGTTCTGCTACAACCTTCAACGGAGTAAGTTATCGCACAGCAGCCCATTCGAGTTGGTGATGGGTCGACAGCCTCTTGCCCCGCACACGCTGAGTGCGGGGTCCTCGAGTAGAAGCCCCGCAGCCAACTTGTTTACTTCAGACTTCAAGGCAAAGACGGACATTGCCAAAGCATTTCTAGAGAAGGCCACGAAAAATATGAAGAAGTGGGCCGACGCGAAGCGAAGGCCGGTTAAGTACATGGAGGGAGATATGGTGATGGTGAAGCTACAACCGCAACAGTTCATCGTGTTCCAGAAAGTGCATGAAGGACTGATTCGAAAGTACGAAGGCTCCTTCCCCGTACATAAGAATACAGGCAAGGTGGCCTACAAGCTCGAGCTCTCCGCCAAGCTGAAGATTCATGTAGTCTTCCATGCCAGTTGCTTGAAGTCGAACCATGAAGACTTGGAAGATCTCCAGCGAGGAGTTCCGAAGCGACCGACGGCGACCATGACTACGTCCTTCGAGAAGGAGATGGAAGCCGCACTGGACAAGAGGACCATTTGTCGGCGAGGAGTACCTCATCTAATGGAAGGGCATGCCGCACAACGAGTCTAGCTGGAACGTGCATGTATGCTGCATCAGATCGAGACTGAGGTCCAGACGTTTCTCAGCGAGCATGGTTGACGAGGGCGTCAACGCCTTAGGTGAGGAAGAATGTAACATCCTAAATATTGTACGCCGCCCGAGGCCAAGTTGCATAACCTTTCCATGGACCAAGGTTATACGGGAAGCTTCTAGAACATTCCAGAAGATGGCGGAACTCTCCAAAGACGGTAGATTTCTCTGGAAGGCCCAAGATCATTCTAGATGGCCCAAGATGCTTCTGGATAGCTTGTGAAGTTTCTTTTTATGTCCCTAGAGAATAATACTGGAATATGTCGTTTCAGTTATGGTAGGAAGAATAATCTTTGGAATATTCCTTCCATAAGTTTTCAAGTAAAGCTCTATGAGCCATTATAAAAGGGGGAGGCCTCATTTGTTCCTTACCACCTAAAAACTTGTAAGTATTCTCCAAGCAATAAAAATTCTTACGAGTCCCATATTTCCTCCACTCTTCTTATTTTCCTTAGCGATTTAGCTAAGTCGTATTGGGAAGGCTTGCACGAGTCTTCGAGGAGAAAGACAGTGCGCCGCACGGGACAAAGTGCTAGCAAAAACACTAAGTCCGTGACAGTGCGCTCACTTCATACTCCTCTTCCTCAACCTTCTCGCTTCGTACGACATTGATACGTTTGTCCTCTTATGTAAATCCTAAGCGTAGTGATTTTGTCAACATATATATGAAGCATAAAACCATCGGCTTGGTTGGGCATTTTGATGACTCTTTTCCTCGGATAAACTCTCCTTATGATAACTCTCATTCTCTCTCTCATCATTCTCCTCAATGTTTTTTTGGCTTGGCCTTGGCAAAGTTGTTGTTCCACCTGTACTCAACGAGCCCGCTGAAGGTCTCATAATCTATGTGCTTGTACGTCAACACCAACTATTCTTGTTCCTTATAGACCGAATTGATTCGTATCCGAGGGTACTTTCCGAGAACTAAACCTTGCACATAAAGTTGTCCATGACCATTTACACATATGTAACTTAGCTATAAATTATAATATGCATGATAATAAAATCTTGCAATAATCGATACAATACATCCTTTTTCTTTGTTCACATTCCTCGAGTCATAAGCTCATAAGATATTTTTTCATTCCAGGGTTAACATAGTAGGTGACACAACAGTCTCAAACATTACTGAGACTCATTGGTCCCAAATTATTACTGATAACCCAACGATCCTGATAATACAATCCATTTTCATATAATAACCAGTTCAATGATAGTTTAATATCTACTGTACAATTTTCATTGTTTAACAATAAGTTCAATTATTTATCGTCACTTGCTTATAAACCGATATGAATTAAAGCATAAGTATAATCTCCTATATCTCGGTTCTTTTATTATAACAACAATATGATCTTATAGGAATATAGTAACAAAGATTAATAAGAGTTCTTTTTCTTTTTTTAGTAAAAATAGAAATAAAGGAAAGTATGCTCAGAACCACACTATTTAACGAATTGTTTTCCCATCTTGATTAAGTAGATATCGAAATAATTTCTCCGTACAAAATCGAATCCAACTAGGATTTGCAATCCCACAAGCCAACAAAATGCCATCGCACGAAGTAAGGTATTACATATACACCACTCAGGAAAAAAAAGTTGCGTCCTCAAACTTAAAAGAACCAAGTAAATATAAAAAATAAGTAAAGGAGAAAGAAAACGTCAAGAATCACCATACAACAACCATCCAAATGATTCTTGAAATGTTTAATCCTCTTAATACATTGAACCTTTCAAAGATTCATGAACTTGATCAAGTAGTTAGTTTTACATTCGCCTTCTGAAAGATTTATGAGCCAAATATTGTAAGATGTTTCATGAACATATGATAAAGTAGCAAGACTTTTACATTAAACTTTATGAATGTGGTCAAGTAGTAGATTTAATCTTTACTTGAGACCTGTATTGCAAAGGTAAAATTAAATAATGCAAATAGTCAATTACAACCATTTATATGTCTTGTTTGATACACTGTAATGCAATCGTAATCATAATCGTAATATAATCAAATTAAAAAAAATATATTTGATTGCATTACGATTACGATTTTCCAAACGGGGTCTTAATACAATGATTTTAGGGTAGACCTAATCCGTCTCTTAAAATGCAATAATTGTTTAAACGAGGAGTCGTCGCTGTCACGCCCCGATTCCGAAGAATCGATAGTCATCCTTCGGGCGTGATGCCATGCGAACCAGGTTGCGATCGCACAAGACATAGTCATAATGTTATCCAAAATACAACAGCTAAGAGAGTACGCAGAGAAATTGAACAACACATTGAGGCAGAGAAACTTTTCATTTTATTGATAATAGACATCACTTACAAGACTCTATTACAATCATGCCGTGCGGGATTCACAAAATGACTCGATTCAGTCGTTCCATACATACATCCCTCAATTTACAGTAAAAGTATTCCAGCCACCTGGAATGGAGGGAGGCCGAAACATGTTTCTTGGACTGATGTAGAGAGCCTTCAAAAGTGGAGTAGCGAGAGTCTTCGACGCGCGGTCGAAGCTTCAAAATAAGAACGTCACCTTGGTTAGTTGGCACGTTCCTCCGGATTCGCAGCACATGTGGATAGCGAGGGTCAGCACGATCACATGTACTGGCGAGTGGCTAATTTAACCCAAGCTTCCATTTGTTCAAGCTATTTTATAAAAACATGTTAGCCATTTTGCGATCTTTCTAGCCATCCTGATTGATTTGCATGTTAACATGTTAAGAGGCAAGCATTCGATAGGCAATAAAATATAACTTACGATACATCTTACCAATGACAGAGCATGTCATTGCAACATAACTTACCATGTTCATTTCCTGCCATATTTATAACAAGTTTATGATTTATGTACAAGTGTGGGTCACTTACAATTCAAGCCATCCTGGATCCGGTCCCAGAAGCGGTTCGTGTTGTGTCCAGATGGACGTGTCCGGGTGTTAGTTCGTATGGAATCATGGATCGTGTCCAACTGATTAGAGTCATGCTCAGATTCGGCTGGGGAGTTTAGCAAGAGGCAGGGTTCCTTTCAAGTATCAGTTGAATGCATGTTTTTACTTAGGATTCATTATGGTTGTATATTTTATTGATTGTGAAATTCTTGTCAAAATATGTTAACAGTTGGGGCTATTCATATTTTGAGTGTATAAACAGTAGGTTTAGAGGCAGAGTATGGACCTATTTGCTGATACAATTTTGTGTATGCTACTTATATTTTTCAAAGTGAAGTGGCCGTTGGGTTGAACAGATGTCACCCCCAGTTTTCAGAAACAGGGGTATTTTTGTTATTTTGCATTTTTGAATATTTTTAAAATTTATTTTATTATTTATGATATTATTTTGGGGTTGAAATTTATTTTATTATTTATGATATTATTTTGGGATTATTTGAGTCGGGTTCGAATTTCAACTCAATCCGACTTTAAACGGGGACCCGGGGGGTAGTTTGACTCTAGTGGGACCCACACACTAGTTAGACATGGCCCACATGATATTAATTTTAGTCCACATGATATTAATTTTAGTTAGTAGTTAGACTAATTATTTATGGATATGTTTAGTTTAATTAGAGACTTAAAACTAGACTAATTTGACCTCAACCTTTAACCCATTCTTAATTTAAATCAAATAGATTAGTGGAGGACATTTTGGACATTCAAAATGGGGACACCTCACCCTTTTTGGGCAGCCACCTATGGGGTGATAAGGAGTGAGTCACCATCTCTTCCATTTCATTTTATCCATCCATTTTCTCTCTCTTGTTCTTTCCCAAATTTCTAAAGAACAACTCCATTGATTTTATCTCCAAATCCACCATTTCTTCCACCAAATCTTCTTCTTTTCTCCTCTACTCCATAGTTAGAGAGTGCTATCCAAGTTTGGGAGGATTCGGAGCTCGTTCGTGTCCTTTTGGAATCTCTACATGTCGGTGTCGTGTCGGAAGAATTTTCCTTTGAATCTCTCTCTCGGAAGGTATAATCTGTCACGCCCCAGAACCAGAATACTGGAGAGCGGGGGCAGACATAGCCAGCTACGTATAACGGAATAGGATCCACACCGTTATACGGTCACGGCTGTCTAGATATGTGAGGGTTTCACTACAATCCATCAGTCTCTTAAGGTCATAAAATAGCCTATTGCCTCAATCTCAACCAACTAATAATAATCACAAGATATCAGATCTCCAAATATACAATTGTAAGGCGTCCCAAATATCACATATCCAGATGATCATGAAGCTAGTCGTTACAAAATGTGAGGACTAGCAAGAGTACAGTCATACATGATCAACCCCCGGGGCATGTCAATCATGTTACAGCCCGTAGGCAAACAGTAAGTAAGTACAATCGAGCTAACACTTGCTCGTCGGCTAAACGCCTCAAAAGAATAATTTACAATATTACAGTGGAAGAACAAAAGAAACCCACTCGATGCCCTGGTTACGCCTGGTGACCACCATCGGGCTGGAAGACAGGTAGATCCTTTGCTGCTGCTCCGGTATCTGGCCATACAAAACCAGCTGGGTCAGACCCCAGGAAGAGCAAGTGCCACAAAGGAGGCCACAAAATAAGAACCAAAGCCAGCATATTAGCACAATAATATAATTACATAATAAGAGACAGTAATTTAAGAAAAAACATGATGGGTAATTATAAAAGACAATCTTGCATAGAATTATTGGCACATTTTATTTTGAGTAATTAACAGCATCTTCGTAGTTTAGTCTTCTATTCTTCAGATTCAAACATTCTCAGAAGATCTACTACATGGAGTTCTTCCGTTCAAGAGCTTTCTCCTTCTTCCTTGAAGACTGTAGCAGTTACTGGCGTTCCCAGCATATGACGGCGTCTTCCTGTTTAGAGTCTTCGAGTCTGTACTGGTCTAGGTATATCTGTTAACACCTAAGGACGGATGACAGTAAAAAGAACAAGTCAAAAATCAAATAGCTACAGAGCGGCATACCGGCGGTATGCTTCGGCATACCGACGGTATACCGTTTTTAGTATACAGAAAGTTGCTGTGACAAATAGTCGGCATACCGGCGGTATGCTTCGGCATACCGACGGTATACCGCTTTTCTTGTCCAGAAAGTTGCTGTGACAAATTGTCGGCATACCGACGGTATGCTCCGGCATACCGACGGTATACCGTTTTTAGCAACCCAAAAGTTGCTGTGACAAATTGTCGGCATACCGACGGCATGCTCCGGCATACCGACGGTATACCGCTTTTAGCAACTCAAAACTTGCTGTGACAATTGTCGGCATACCGGCGGCATGCTCCGGCATACCGGCGGTATACCGGGTTTTAAATATTTGGTTTTCGAATTGCTCTGACTAGCATTAATGGCCGCATTTAATGCTCTCTAACGGTCATTAATATGACCGTTACTATTTGGCCGGTATACCGACGGTATGCCGCTGTATACCGACGGCATGCCGGTCTGTCTGTATTCAGAGCATTAAATGCCACCAACTCTTGGTTCTCTTATAAAAGAAAGCTCTCTCTCTCTTGAGCTTCTTTACCAACTCTTCCATAAATTTTCCAACAACCAAGAGCTCCACCATTAATACTCTTCCAAGCTTTTCATTGTCATCCTCTCCCAAAGTGCTAGAGTATTAAAGAGTTGTACATTTCGATCTTCACGTGTTAGAAGATCAACAAGTTCTCATTCTCTTTTGTTTGAAGTTGGCGAGCCTTCGTAAGAAAACTCGTGTGTAGAAGTTGGCGAGTCTTCGGATCCAAACTCGTGTTGAAGTTGGCGAGTTCTTCGGATCCAAACTCGTGTGTACTATTTGGTAAAATAGTGGATTAAAGCCGGAGAGAGTTCCGGGACTGGACTGCCTCAAAAGAGGATACCAGGATACATCCTTGCGTTTGCGTTTGATCTTTCTACTCTTTACTTTTAATTGTCTTTATTGCATCAATTGTTGTAGTTAATTTTTAATTTCCCTATTCACCCCCCCCTCTAGGGTTCTACAATTGGTATCAGAGCTTCATTCTCTTGATTTGGATTTACACCCTTGAGTGATCCATGGCCTCTAACCCTAGCATCAATACGTTTCAGGGGGCAGCGTACATGAAAAGCCATGCAAAGCTTAAAGAATTAAGACCAAAACTCCAAGAGCCAATGGGTTAAGCAAGGGGTCAGGGGGCAGCGTACACAAAAGTCACGCACGCTCAAGGGAACAGCGTACATGAAAAGTCACGCACGCTCAAGGAAGCAGCGTACATGAAAAGTCACGCACGCTCAAGGGAGCAGCGTACATGAAAAGTCACGCACGCTCAAGGGAAGCAGCGTACATGAAAAGTCACGCACGCTCAAGGGAGCAGCGTACATGAAAAGTCACGCACGCTCAAGGGAGCAGCGTACATAAAAAGTCACGCACGCTCAAGGGAGCAGCGTACATAAAAAGTCACGCACGCTCAAGGGAGCAGCGTACATGAATAGTCACGCACGCTCAAGGGAGCAGCGTACATGAAAAGTCACGCACGCTCAAGGGGGCAGCGTACATGAAAAGTCATGCACGTTCAAGTCTGCGTACGTACAAAAGCACGCACGCAGGAGACACGCTTCCAACAGGAAGCGTATCCAAGGCTCAGTGGCGTAAGCTAAGAAGCTCTGCACACTGCTCACTGTCTTCTCCAAACAGCAAGAACACCATGGATGAACCCAAGGCTTCAAAAGTTCAGAACTTGGCTATCCGAACTCCAAATCCGGATTTCCAAAGTTCCAACTGGAGTGAAACTGAATGCTCTACCACATGGAAACATCAAAAACCCATAAAATCCAACTTAAGAAGCTCAAACCATGCAAAATCCAAAAATAGAAATAACTTAGATCTATCACAATGGAGGCTCCAAATCAGAAAAACCTAAGTTCTAAGACCGAGTTTGACAGAGCCTAGCGGTTCCAGCAGGGGCTCTACCTCGAAATTTTGTTGGCAGTAGAACAGTTTGAGCATCAGACTTTTGATGCAGTGTTGAGAGCAGCTCGGAGGCACGAGTATACCTCCCACAGGATAGTAGACAGGACCGGAGGTCGGAAGCGATCTCACGGCCAGATGACCCAGTCGACAGCACCAGCCCCGGCAGTCAGGGCTTTGACAATTGGAACTCCGAGGCAGGCGGCCTCAGTGACGTCGGTCACGTCCCCTCAGCAACAGAAACCAAAGCAGTCTTCCGCAATGGGCTGCACTCATTGTGGGAAGCCAGGACACGTTGTTTCGGAATGTCGCAGAGCGCAGGGATTGTGCTTAGCTTGTGGAGCACCGGACCACAAGATAGGGTCCTGTCCGAATAGGGCCAGTTCATCATCGGCCCAGACTAGTCCCTCGATAAGGGGACCAGCCCCAGTCCAGCAGCAGCAGCAGTATCCATTGCCGAGGCCATTGCCGCCTCAGGCCCAAGTATTTCAGCAGCAGTACCAGCCTCCAAGGCTATTGCCGCCTCAGGCCCTAGCCTTCCAGCTACAAAGACCCCAGCAGTATGCCCAGGTCCAAGTTCAGATCCAGAACCGGCAGAGAGGTTCCTAGCAGGATATCTTTCCTCTTTCTCGTGCCTTCGATTTCCTTGCTTACATACATAATTGCATGATTGATTGCTTAGCATAGCTTGTCCTTGCCACTCTAGCCTCTTGATTAAATTCCGAGGACGGAATTCTTTTAAGGTGGATAGAGTTGTAATGCCCGTAGTTTGTATTACGTATTGGGAATACGTGTACGTATTCTGGGCTCGTATTTCTGATTTGTCATAATTAGTTAGCCTTGGATTTTTTTTTTTGCATGTTGCATTAGCATGGTTCATCATGGCATTGCATTGGCTTGGTTTGGTTCGGTTTAGTGGGTTTGGCTTGGTTTGGTTTTTGAGGAGAACCACTCCCACCTACCACCACTCCCACCATAAATATCTATCCCACTCTCTCTTCCATTATTACTCATTACTCATTTCTTCTTCTCTATCTTTACTTCCCCACCTACCAGGAGAGAGTGGAGAGCTTAGGCAAGTGCATCTTGCTTCATGGAAGAAGTCCATTTTTATTGTTCCATTGTCTTTCTCATGTGTTTTTAAACCACTTTAGTAGTTGTCATTTTTCATTTCCATGGTTAAATTTTTGTAGATCTAGCTTTGTGATATTTTTGGTTCCCAGGATTTTTGATCCATCAAACTTGCATATTTTGCTAAGTTGATGATCCCATGTTGCAGAAAATATTGTTTGGTCCAAATTTGATCTATGAAATTTTGCTGAGCCGCATGGACATTTTTGTACTCAGCCGCATGGCCTATACATGCAACAGCCAGCATTTATTTTTGCATGCATTATTTAATGCAATGATAACAGTCAGCCGCATAAGGCTTAGCTTGTTTTTTTGCAATTGCATGAAAAGAACATGCTGATAGGGAGAGCCGCATGGCATCAGAACAAGTATGTGTGGTTAGTGCTTGTCCCAATACATTTTCTAATGTTTTTCCTATAAGGCTGGAGCCGCATATGCATCATTTTATAATGCATGAATCAAGTGTAGCTGCATAATAAATTATTTCATATTAGTTACTTGTTTGTATTTTCATGCAAGCAGAGCAGCATGGCAAATTGCCATTGTGTGCTGGCCACGTGGTTAATGTATTGATTATTGTTGGGTCCCACATGGCCACTATACTTGAGTGACCATGTGCCCCTTTTCTTTATTTGAGTGGAAGCTCGCAATTATTGCCTTCCCACTCTCGATCTTTTCTGGTTGCATGAATATTTCTTGTAGGCATTTACTCTTGGCCGTATGGCCCCCCTTCAACTATTTTCTGGCCGCATATGCCTTGGTTGGCCGCATGGGTGGCTTCCCACTCTCTTTAACCGCATGTTTGTTCTCCCACTGTTGGACCACATGGGTCCCACTTTGATTGTTTAAATGCCTTATTTGCGTGAATTGTGGTCAGAATTTCTTCCCACTCCCAACATGAAAGTTGTAGAGCTTCTCCTTGGCTTCAAGAATATATATATTATTAATATATTATTATTTAATTGTGCAAGTTTCTCTTTTCCTTGATAAATGGCATGACTTGATAGTGATCCGCCGTGGTGCACTCCCGACATGATAACTTGACCTGACAAATTTGACATGATAACTTGACATGATAATTCTTGATAGTGGCCCGCCGTGGCGTACTCTTGACATGATAAACCTGGCATGATATTCCTCGAAATGCTGTTGCGACGGCTAACACGACATGACAAGATTGAATAACTTGGACACCGTGGACGATTGTGCTTGTACAAATGAACCCGTCTTGTCTTGCATTATGTCTAGGACGGGGATCCCTGAGTACCACGGTCAGGGGCACCCACTGAAATCAACTAAGGCTAACAACTAGAATAAATCCAGTAGTCCTGAAGAGATTTCCCAGCTACAGGCAATCCCGTTATCTGGGCGCCCCACTTGGGATCTGTAGCCTGCCGTCGAGTAGGGCACATTTCCAGCACACTGTCATGTGTTGCACCCTCTAAGTCACCTAAGGGTACATGCATTTCCTGGACGATGTAACCACTTGAATTCAACTCTAATTGCGTCTGGATAGCCTGGATGGTCTGCAGGGCTTGTGGCTGTGGAACGATCTCACTGCATCTTGCTATTAACTAGGCCTATGATAACCCTAGTTAGTTAAAGTATCAAGCCGTACTTATTGCTTGGCCGTGAAATGTTGGATGAAGTTTACCAGTCTATTCTTGTCTTGATCCTGTACAAGATTGTCACATGACCTGTTTTCTTATTTTATCTCGCCGATAAATGGTGGGAGAATCCAAGTTCTGTTCAGACGAAGGGTTACAACCCCGGTCCTTGTTTGGTTTACGGGTTGTAACCTGGTTATCTGAATAGTCCTATGGTTATCTCATCGTATATCACCTGTCCTGCTTCTCTTTAATTACTGTCTTTTATATATTTACTCTTGTACTAATTGCTGGTTTTAGTTCCTAAGTGAAGCCTCCTTTGTGGCACTTGCTCTTTCTGGGGTCTGACCCAGCTGGTTTTGTATGGCCAGATACCAGAGCAGCTCCAGAGGATCTACCGGTTTTCCAGCCCGATGGTGAACACCAGGCGTAACCAGGGCAACGAGTGGGTTTATTTTTGCTCACCCACTTTATTGTAAAATTATTCTTTTGAGGCGTTTAGCCGCCGAGCCAGTGTTAGCTCGTATACATTTTACTTACTGTCTGCCTACGGGCTGTAGCATGATTGGCAACCTAGGGTTGATCATATATGACTAAAACTCTTGCTAGTCCTCACATTTTGTAACGACTATCTTTATGATCAGCTGAATATGTAATGTTTGGGACGCCTTACTATTGTATATTTGGTGATCTTACATCTTGTAACTCTGTTTACTTGCTTGTGATTGAGACACTAGGTTTGTTATTGACCTTAAGAGACTGATGGCTTGTAGATAAACCCTCATATATCTAGACAGCCGTGACCGTATAGTGAAGTGGATCACATTTCATTATACGTAGCTGGCTATGTCTGCCCCCGCTCTCCAGTATTCTGGTTCTGGGGCGTGACATGGTTTAAGTGGTGGCCCATGCACTCACCATGTCCTAATCTAGCAAATGGACAAGAAAAAAGAGGGCTCTCATGTAGTGGCAAGGTGCACTTGCCTAGGGTTGGGAGAGTTGTGTAGAGGAAGGAGAAGAAGAAGAAGAAGGAAATAAATGGTGGTTATGAGGAGAGAGAAAATATTGGTGGAGTTATAAAGAGGGGGAGATGTGGTGTGTTGAGGGTGGAGCATAGGCTATGGTGATCCAATACTCATTAAATCAAACCAAACCAACCCAAAACCAATTAAAACCGAGCCAGGACAAAACCCAAAATACGAGAAATACCGAAATTCTACAAGTCGAGAAAAATAAAAATACATGCCAAAATTCAGATACGGATATAAATACGAAATACGAGAAATACGGAAAAAATGAGGGTGACATAATCTCTCCTCTAATCCATCCCTATATGCATATAGGAATATTTTGAACCCATAGGAATGACCCCCATGGTTGTATCTCCATTTGTATCCATTTCGTGTCCATTTGGAGGTCATAGGAGTGTCCTTTGTGTTGTGGTTGTGTCCTAGTGGAAAAAAACTCCTATTTTGGACACTTGTATGCATAAATATATTGTAGGAATGATTAATTAGTGTTTTAATCTCTGATTTATATTTTTAGAGAGTGGATTGATCTTATTTAGGATGGTTAGAATAAGTTTTATTTAGATAGCTATGTTGGTATCCAAGTATTTTGGCCTACATGTGTTTTTTTGTCCAAACAACCCAAATTCGTCATAATTTTTATCCACGTTTTTAGTAGCTAGAGCAACTTAGAAATATCATAACTTTTAGCTCATAACTCCAATTAACCTCCCGTTTTTTTAAAAGAAGCGTATCGAAGTTAGCTTTCCAAATATATATTTTAATAAGCCAAATTCATTATATAACTTTCTGTAAAATTATTTGAGTGTTAGATGTACGAAAGATGAATGCGTTTCAGTGTTTTCGCGATTCCGGGAGCTTCCGGACACGAAAATGCGATCCGTTTGAAGTTTCGAAAAGCTAACACGAAGAGCTATAACATAATTTAATCCTAGAATTTTGTGAAGGCCCAATTGGTACAGTATTGGTTTTAAGTAGAAGAGTGACAATGCGACGTAGGCATTTTGTGTAACCTATGAGCCTAGTATAGATATCATGTGAATGTAGGTAATAGGGTATAGTTAAGATATTGAGTTTAACTTCTAAGATATAGTTAGAATTAGGTTCTCTTGGTTGGTAATGGTTAGGATTAGTGTCCTCAGACTAGTTTTGACCTCGGTTGACCATTTTGACCAAAAGTCAACAAAAGTCAACCAAAAGTCAAATTTAGCCTATAAGTGACTAGAATTGACCGAAACCAAACCAGAGTTGACCAGTTGACTGAAAGTCAATAGTTAGTCAACATTTGACTAGTTTGACCTAGGATTGACCAGAGTTGATCAGTTGACCAAAAGTCAATTGTAAGTCAACCTTTGACCCCGTTTGACCTAGTTTGACTTGGATTGACTCCCCGTGACCTGGTATGACCTAGTATGAACCAGTATAACCTAGTTTGACCTAGTACGACTCAGTTTGACCTAGATTGACCTAGTTTTGACATAGACTTGCATTCATGACTTAAATTAGTTTTCTTTTTCAGTATAAAACCCTGTTTAACTCATAGTATCTTATTTTAGGTCTGTGATTTACTCTGAGCGTTTGTTCACCTTATCAGCTCAGGACCACAGGCGAGTACATTCACTGATAGTTTTCATTGTCTTGATATCTACTATATTCGATTCAGTTGTAGTGTCTTACTTGATTCTCGACACGATAGTCCACGGACTAGTATACGTCGGATCCTGTCATGAGATGTTATTCCCGAATTTTTCTTGGTATATTGGTGTGTGATATCCATGTTTCATGTACTTATATATACATTTATTTGGGAGTGGGCTGATCACCTGCTTTTGAATCCGTGTCATGACGTGCCATGTCCGGATCCATGATATTATTCGAGATGGGGGAATTATTAGGGGTTATGTGATCAAAGCCTCCCTGTCACTATTTTGCTAGCGCCACCCGTACTTCACGTAGGGTGTAGCAGATATCCCATGTCTATGTTATCCAGGTTGGCCGGCATGACCCTTTCAGATTTTCATGTGATTGTCGGGCCAAGTGGATAACCCTACCATGATTCCCTAGCCGATCACATAGCGCTCTAATAATTCAAGTCACATTTTTTATATTTATTTATCCTAGGAGGCTAAGTTCTGTTCGGGAGAAGGATTACAACTCCGGTCCTTATTTAGTTTAAAGGTTGTAACTCGACTTCCGAATAGTTCCTAAGCAATCCTACAAATATATTATCGTCCTATTCAGTACTCACATCTATTATACATTTCCTGCTAATTTTACCATGTATTTCACATATCTTTGTCTTGTATTTCATTACACTGTCTCTTATAGAATTTGTCAATTCATATGGAACTGCTGTTGGTGTTTGTACTTGCTCATTTTCCTGACAGGATACCGTTGACATATTACAGATGATTCTGAGGCAGATTGCCCGACCTATTATAGGGTCGAGTCTGATGGAGTAGACCCGGGCTGTGGTTTGTTAGTAGAACCACTAGCCTTTGCTCACCCTGAGTAGTGTAGCTTAGTTAGGTTTGCCTGGCCTACGAGCCAGCTAGTACTTTTTAGACTGTAGTAGTCTTTATACATTATGTGATTCTCTGGGTTGTTTGTGTATAGCTCTGGACTTGTGTGGATCTTGCACTTATTTTCTGTTCTCATCATTCGTATTTTTCTTTCCATATTATCTACCTTAGTTTTACATTTGTGATTGAGACTGTATTGCTATGTCACCTCCATTCGGAGTGTATATACTGTACAGATATATTTATCTGTTTAGTTGTAGTATTTATAGATGACCTAGACAGTGTTCTACCGCCGATGCTGTGGCATAGGCTGGACGTAACCACTTACTCGTGCCCCTAATCAGGGTGCGGGTCGTAACACGTTTTTGTGGTGGCCCATGCAGGTCAGAGTCGCAATTAGTACGATCTCGTAATGGTGCTCGACTTAGAGTACTAATTACGAGCCTGCGACTAGGATATAGGATATGAAAGGAGTTACTCAATCACATTTTAGGATAATTCTGATCTTTTGATTACCATGACAACTCTTCTTGTATTTGACTTCAATTGTCCTCCTTTGATAATATCTTATCTTGTGCCATATTAATCTCTTGGGTTCAATTCGTCTTCAGGATGACAGTGACTTGTTTTCAGGCAGTAGCAGAGCAGATAGCAGGTTCCAATCTTTCGATCTCATTTCCGTATTTTCTTTCTTATAAACTGTGTTGAAATTCAATTCTATCTGTTCCTTGATCGTTGGATGAAATTTTGTTCTTGTGATGTGATATTCTTCTGAGATAAGTCGTATGGGCTAGGTCGTCTTGATTATGAGATTTTAGAATCCTCTAGGGTCATGGTAGCAGGCATAGTGAGGACATATAGTCGGATTATGGTCGTATTTCTCGTGTATGGGAATTTAAGGTTTTTGCTGCCAAGCATGCGGCAATACAAAAATTTTAAATACCACAATTCTAGAGGTATGTACCATAGTCAAGGACTCTGTGATTATCGTAGCCTTGCTCACTGGCATGACGGAGATTCTGAGTGTCATAATTTTGGACAGACGCATACGATTATCGAATTGCATGATTTTTTCTGTGGTTACTTTGTTTTAATTTTTGAGGATGATTCCTTTAAGGTGGATAGACTTGTAGCACCTAGTTTCTATTTGAGTATAATTTTTAAATGCTATAATTTTAGTCATTTAATTAATGTTATTTAATTCATGCTTTGATTTTGGAGATTTTAATTATTTTAAATTTTTAAGCCATGACTTGTGATTTTGATGTTTTACTAGTGAAACCCTAGGGACTGTTTGACCTGGAGCCTAACCATGTGATTAGGATACTTTCAATATTATTTCTAGACCAAGGGTATTTTGGTCATTGGACCTCTTTGATTTATTTTGATATTTTGCATTGGTGATTGCTTGGTTTTAATTTCGAGGACGAAATTTTTTAAGGTGGATAGATTTGTCACCCCCAGTTTTCAGAAACAGGGGTATTTTTGTCATTTTGTATTTTTGAATATTTCTAAAATTTATTTTATTATTTATGATATTATTTTGGGGTTAAAATTTATTTTATTATTTATGATATTGTTTTGGGGTTATTTGAGTCGGGTTCGAATTTCAACTCAATTCGACTTGAAACGGGGACCCGGGGGGTAGTTTGACTCTAGTGGGACCCACATACTAGTTAGACATGGCCCACATGATATTAATTTTAGTCCACATGATATTAATTTTAGTTAGTAGTTAGACTAATTATTTATGGATAGGTTTAGTTTAATTAGAGACTTAAAACTAGACTAATTTGACCTCAACCTTTAACCCATTCTTAATTTAAATCAAATAGATTAGTGGAGGGCATTTTGGACATTCAAAATGGGGACACCTCACCCTTTTTGGGCAGCCACCTATGGGGGGATAAGGAGTGAGTCACCATCTCTTCCATTTTATTTTATCCATCCATTTTCTCTCTCTTGTTCTTCCCCAAATTTCTAGAGAACAACTCCATTGATTTCATCTCCAAATCCACCATTTCTTTCATCAAATCTTCTTCTCTTCTCCTCTACTCCATAGTTAGAGGGTGCTATCCAAGATTGGGAGGATTCGGAGCTCGTTCGTGTCCTTTTGGAATCTCTACGTGTCGGTGTCGTGTCGGAAGGATTTTCCTTTGAATCTCTCTTCCGGAAGGTATAATCTCTCCTCTAATCCATCCCTACATGCATATAGGAATATTTTGAACCCATAGGAATGACCCCCATGGTTGTATCTCCATTTGTGTCCATTTTGTGTCCATTTGGAGGTCATAGGAGTGTCATTTGTGTTGTGGTTGTGTCCTAGTGGAAAAAACTCCTATTTTGGACACTTGTATGCATATATATATTGTAGGAATGATTAATTAGTGTTTTAATCTCAAATTTATATTTTAGAGAGTGGATTGATCTTATTTAGGATGGTTAGAATAAGTTTTATTTAGATAGCTATGTTGGTATCCAAGTATTTTGGCCTACATGTGTTTTTTTTGTCCAAACAACCCAAATTCGTCATAATTTTTATCCACGTTTTTAGTAGCTAGAGCAACTTAGAAATGTCATAACTTTTAGCTCATAACTCCAATTAACCTCCCATTTTTTTAAAAGAAGCGTATCGAAGTTAGCTTTCCAAATATATATTTTAATAAGTCAAATTCATTATATAACTTTCTGTAAAATTATTTGAGTGTCAGTTGTACGAAAGATGAACGCGTTTCGATGTTTTCGCGATTTCGGGAGCTTCCGGACACGAAAATACGATCCGTTTGAAGTTTCGGAAAGCTAACACGAAGAGCTATAACATACTTTAATCCTAGAATTTTGTGAAGGCCGAATTTGGTACAATATTGGTTTTAAAGTAGAAGAGTGACTATGTGACGTAGGCATTTTGTGTAACCTATGAGCCTAGTATAGATATCATGTGAATGTAGGTAATAGGGTATAGTTAAGATATTGAGTTTAACTTCTAAGATATAGTTAGAATTAGGTTCTCTTGATTGGTAATGGTTAGGATTAGTGTCCTCAGACTAGTTTTGACCTCGGTTGACCATTTTGACCAAAAGTCAACAAAAGTCAACCGAAAGTCAAACTTAGCCTATAAGTGACTAGAATTGACCGAAACCAAACCAGAGTTGACCAGTTGACTGAAAGTCAATAGTTAGTCAACATTTGACTAGTTTGACCTAGGGTTGACTAGAGTTGACCAGAGTTGACCAAAAGTCAACTGTAAGTCAACCTTTGACCCCGTTTGACCTAGTTTGACTTGGATTGACTCCCCGTGACCTGGTATGACCTAGTATGAACTAGTATGACCTGGTATGACCTAGTACGACTCAGTTTGACCTAGATTAACCTAGTTTTGACTTAGACTTGCATTCATGACTTAAATTAGTTTTCTTTTTCAGTATAAAACCCTGTTTAACTCATAGTATCTCATTTTAGGTCTGTGATTTACTCTGAGCATCTGTTCACCTTATCAGCTCAGGACCACAGGCGAGTACATTTACTGATAGTTTTCATTGTCTTGATATCTACTATATCCGATTCAGTTGTAGTGTCTTACTTGATTCTCGACACGATAGTTCACGGACTAGTATACGTCGGATCCTGTCATGAGATGTTATTCCCAAATTTTCCTTGGTATATTGGTGTGTGATATCCATGTTTCAAGTACTTATATAGACATTGATTTGGGAGTGGGCTGATCACCTGCTTTTGAATCCGTGTCATGACGTGTCATGTCCGGATCCATGATACTATTCGGGGATGGGTGAATTATTAGGGGTTATGTGATCAAAGCCCCCCTGTCACTATTTTGCTAGTGCCACCCTCACTTCACGTAGGGTGTAGCAGATACCCCATGTCTATGTTATCCAGGTTGGCCGGCATGACCCTTTCAGATTTTTATGTGATTGTCGGGCCAAGTGGATAACCCTACCATGATTCTCTAGCCGATCACATAGCGCTCTAATAATTCAATTCATATTTTTTATATTTATTTATCCTAGGAGGCTAAGTTCTGTTCGGGAGAAGGGTTACAATCCCAGTCCTTGTTTGGTTTAAGGGTTGTAACTCGGCTTCCGAATAGTTCCTAAGCAATCCTACAAATATATTGTCGTCCTATTCAGTACTCACATCTATTATACATTTCCTGCTAATTTTATCCTGTATTTCACATATCTTTGTCTTGTATTTTATTACACTATCTCTTATAGAATTTGTCAATTCATATGGAACTGCTGTTGGTGTTTGTAATTGCTCATTTTCCTGACAGGATACCGTTGACATATTACAGATGATTCTGAGGCAGATTGCCCGACCTATTATGGGGTCGAGTCTGATGGAGTAGACCCGGGCTGTGGTTTGTTAGTAGAGCCACTAGACTTTGCTCACCCTGAGTAGTGTAGCTTAGTTAGGTTTGTCTGGCCTACGAGCCAGCTAGTACTTTTTAGACTGTAGTAGTTTTTATATATTATGTGATTCTCTGGGTTGTTTGTGTATAGCTCTGGACTTATGTGGATCTTGGACTTATTTCCTGTTCTCATCATTCGTATTTTTCTTTCCATACTATCTACCTTAGTTTTACATTTGTGATTGAGACTGTATTGCTATGTCACCTCCATTCGGAGTGTATATACTGTACAGGTACATTTATCTGTTTAGTTGTAGTATTTATAGATAACCTAGACAGCGTTCTACCGCCGATGCTGCGGCGTAGACTGGACGTAACCACGTACTCGTGCCCCTAATTAGGGTGCGGGTCGTGACAACAGAGCCAGGAAAGAATTCAGAGTTGTTGTGTTAACTCTGGATTGTATGGAAGGAAGGAGTGGCTAGGTTGAGTATGGTGGTGGTGTTGTTGTTTTCTTTTGAAAACTTCTTAGCCATTTGATTCGAATTGCTAGCAGTAAAGTTGGGTTAGGATGAACAGATTTAGCTATGTACATTCACAGTGGTGTCTGAGTTGTATAACTATTTTCCTGGGCATTAGCTATTTATTGTATAATATGGTTGCTATAATTGTAGTATAATCAATTTCCTTAATTATTTAGTTTATGATCATATTTAAAATCTATATTTTACTAGTAGCATTTTTGTGAATATTTTCTGAATAGATAACTTGTGTATAATTAGATAGTATAATGTATTATTCTATTAGACTATGATCTAGATTCTAAGTTACTTCTTATAAGTTTAGCTTCTTATTATTAAAGAATAATCTAAATGGATAACTGATTTATTTACTTGAACCTAAAATAACTAGTGTAGTAATAGTATTTTAACCAATTGTACCTATTAAAATAAAAAGGAGGGCATCTAGCTCTATCTATTACACTTGATTTTTCGAAGCAAGGCAAGTACTATTCTATGGTTTTTGTGCATTTACATATCTTGTACTTTTCATGTGATACGTCATGACACGATATCATGTACCCTTGTACTTTCCTGTTCTTGTACTTACTTGTGTCGGGAGGGGAAATGCACTAGCTATGTGACCAAACCCCGGTTACTATATTCATGTAGATAGCTTAGGCCTCACATCGTACACGCGGGTCCTAAGCCGTACCGATATTCATGTACTCCTGTACTCACCCCAGCCAGTCACATAGGCTAGTTGTATTTCAAATATTGTGCACATGTCATGTCTTGTACTTCAGGTTCATGGTTATATTCCTCTACTTTACTTCATGTACTTACATTCCTATATTTTCAAGATTCATTTCCTGTATTTCATATTTTGTGTTCTCCTGTATTCATTTCCATATCATGATGTTCATGTTCATTACCTAGAACTGTACTTTGCTCCGCTCCTGACTAGGATATGTTGCAGGTGAGATGGAGGCTTTGTGTGATACCTATTATGGCCGAGAGCCTGTAGATGCAGTAGAGCCAGCTGGAGTTGCTCTGGACTTAGAGGCTGAGGAAGCCTAGTACCTACCTTTTAGTTTCATTTGGACTTTGTATTAGAGACATCAGTTTTCATTTCATTGCTGAAAAATGTAATAACTTTTAGACTTGTACTTTGATCCTGGGATTCGATATTAGATGTTGTGGTTTATATTCATTCTTATCTGGACTTGTAGTTTCCCTAGAGATTGGTACTACTTACTTCATCGTGTCCAACGATGAAGGCTGGGCGTGTCCGACTCGTATCCGATTATTCGGGAGCGGGTCGTGACATTTTTTTAGTGGTGGCCCATGCGTGTCTATCCTAATAGTACCTAGGTATTAGTGTCCTGTTGGGGGACTTGATTTAAACTAGGAAAACTTGATCACAACATAGGAAATCGGGTACATCGGGTATATATGGATATTATATAAACATTTATATTTACTTGTAGATTAGGTTTTTATCAATCATGAAGTTTTCTTTTGTTGCAGGATGGTCACTACGAGGAAGACCGTGGATCCGCCTGGAGTTGCAGGCAGTTCGGGACAATTTGCACCAGATGTTCCGTTAGAGCAGCTTCCGCCACCGCCTTCTATCTTTCCTTCACTACCTCCGACGATGACATTCGACGGCGCCCAGGTGATGGCCAGGTTCCAGCAGTTTATGGAGGCCCAGAACCACCAGGCCGCACAGTTTTGAGCGACAGTCGTTGATGCACTCAGGACTCGAGAGCCGGCAGCACCAGCACCGGCAGCGCCTCCAGCACCAGCAGCACCGAGACCGGGGACTGCCAGAGACTACCAGAACCTCTGCCCGATGGATTTCTGGGGTCACGAGGGGATCGTATATGCGGATGAGTGGCTGGAAAATATTGAGAGGACACTGAAGATGGCGAGGATTTTGGATGACCTGAAGGTGGAAGTTGCGAGCATGCGACTTTTTGACCTTGCCAGAGCTTGGTACCGAGAGGAGCCCCAGTTAGTTGAGCCTCAGGTTCTTTGGGCAGATTTCAAAACTCTGTTCAAGGAGAAGTTTTTCTCCGACGTGGAGCGAGATGAACTTCGGATGCAGTTCGAGGCGTTGCAGCAGGGGAACATGACATTGGCGGAGTACACATCAGAGTTCACCCGACTCAGCAGGTTCGCGGAGAAGCTAGTCAGAGCACCAGAGGATAGAGCTTGGAGGTTAAAGAAGGGCCTCACCAGGGAGTTGTGGCACGCAGTGGCGATTAGTCAGGCGACGATATATGCGTGCATCCTCAAGATTGTGCAGAGCCCTGGAGAAAGAGGCAGATCCGAAGCTGAAGAGGGACCGGGACATCGGCAGTAGCAGCTTCCAAACACCGACGAAGAGGACTCAGACTCAGATTCAGGCGAGGCCATAGCAGCCGGCACAGCAGCATCATCGTCCAACCAGAGTTTCTGTACATCAACCACAGAGACAGTAGCAGGCATCTACTTGCGCTTTCTGTTACCGGCCAGGACACCGCTTCGACGAATGCCGCAAGAGGCGTGGGCTCTGCTTATTCTGCGGATCAGACGCACATCAGATGAGGGACTGCCCACAGGCTGCAGTCCGAGTGACAGGAGAACCACGAGAAGCTGGAGGACCACCACCTATACCACCCATAGCACTAACATGTCTTCGATATCGCAAATCCCAACTCGACTTGAAGTCAATTGCGCAGAGCCGTAACACGTCTTCGAGAATCTGATTCTCACGCTTTGTTTGGCCGTCAGTCTGGGGATGGTAAGCTGAGCTGAACTGCAACTTGGTGCCTAGAGCTGACTGAAAGCTACTACAGAAGCACGATAGAAATTGTGCATCCTGATCAGAGACAGATACAGGGACTCCGTACAGCCATACTATCTCGTCAAGATAAGTCTGAGCCAGACGGTCAATGCTCCAAGTAACTTTAATGGCAATGAAGTACGCTGACTTAGTTAGTCGATCAACGATGACCCAGATGGCATCATTTCCCCACGGCATCTTCGACAGGCCAACAACAAAGTCCATAGTGACATGATCCTATTTCCATTCTGGAATAGCAATGTTCTGCATCTTCCCGCTCGGTCTTTGATGTTCAACTTTTACCTGCTGATAGGCCATGCAGTGCGACAAGAAGCGCGCCATATCTCTCTTTATTCTGTGCCACCAGATGGTCGTGCAGAGGTTCTTGTACATCTTTGTGCTACCAGGATGCAAGATATATTTCGCGAGTGCGCCTCCGTCAATATCTCCTTTCTAAGTTCTGAATCATCCAGAATGCATAGCCTACCCTTCAATCGAAGCACGCTGGTTTTGTCTTCCGCAAAGTCGGTCGCACTACCCATTGAGTCATCCTTTTTCTTGACAAATAATATGGGTGCTCCCCATAGCGAGACGTTAGGTTGTATGAATCCCTTGTCGTTCAACTCTTGCAACTGTACTTTGAGTTCTTTACGCTCTGTATGGGCCATTCTGGACGGGGTTTTAGAGATCGCTATGGTATCGAGGAATGTATCAATGGTGAACTCTATTTCTCGATCGGGTGGCATGTCGGGCAGCTCGTTCGGAAAAACATCTGGGAATTCTGCCATAACGTCGGTCTAACTCACGTTTGCACTCTCCTGTCGTATGTCTCGAACGGATGCTAGATAGCCTTTACACCCGGAATGCAGCATCCATTGAGCAGATATTGCTGAGATCACCATACAGGTCGGCGATGCCTCACCACACGAATAGCAAAATTCAGGCAATCTAGGTATACGAATGGTGACCATCGTTTTGACACAATCGATGGTTGCGTTGCACGGACCGAGCCAATCCATTCCCAGAATGATATCGTAGTCCTTAATGTCTAGAACTATCGCACCAATTCTGACCTTTTGACCACCTATACAGATGATTCCATCTCCGCAGGCTAAGTTCACAAGTAGTAACGAGCCCAACGGTAAGTTAACACTAAGATCAAGGCCTAGCGGTGTCATGAAGAACTTGTAATCGCGACAAAATTTGCCGATATAAAATTATGCATGGCACCTGAATCAAATAATACACGAGCAGGTTTGTTGTTGAAAAGCAATATACCTGTCATGACTGTGTCAGATGCCAATGCCTCATCTCGGGTCATGGCGTAGACGCGTCCATGGGCATTGGGGCGACGGTCTTGGCTATTTTGTGGTACGGTTTGTTAGGATGTTGGCGTTGGACCCTAATTCTCGGGACGATGTTTCTGCTGTTGGGCAGTTTGCACGCGAATGGCCCGTCTTACCGCAGTACGAGCATCCACCTTCAGAGACATGACATTCATTTGCATGGTGCCCGAAATTATTGCATTCGTGGCAGCGAGTTCCTGGGTTCCGCCCTTGGTATCCGCCATGATTGCCATTGTTTGGACGCTTATTCGTATTGTTTCCTCCCGAATGGCTAGAGCGCTTGTGGTTGTATGTTTGCACAGCGCCGGCAGCTCCTCGAGGATATTGGCTTTCAAGGCGGAGGGCATGATTCAGAGACTCGTCCATGGTCTTGTATTCAGGCACCGATACAAGGACAGAAATAGATGGACGAGACCCACTTCGAACCATCGAGCACGACTCCCCATTTTCGACAAGAATTCTCCAGCAAATTTGGCTAATTTATTGAATTCTGCTGCGTACTGTCGCACCGTCATGTTTCCTTGCTTCAACTGCATAAATTCATTCTCTTTTTCTTGTTGAACGGCTGCGGAAAGGTACTCGATTTGAAACGCCTTTCTGAATGTAGTCCAAGGAATCGTCGTTGTCTCGTCTTTACGTCGGATTGCTCGTTTCTGCACGGACCACCAATCGTGCACGTTCAATCGGAGTAGAAGTTGTGCACATGTGACTTTTTTTGAGTCATCGACACCCAAAAGTTCAAAACGTTAGGTGTGAGCATTCGGTTTATTCGGTTCCAACCGAACCGAATAACCGAAAACCGAATTGGACCGAAACCGAATAAGCAAAACCAAAACCGAACCGAATTGGTCAATAACCGAACCTAACCGAACCGAATTAAATCGGTCCAGTTTTCGGTTTATTCGGTTTTTGGGTTTATTTGTGCTTTTTTTGTTAATATATATAATAACTAAATATACCTAGATATATTTAGTATATACCTATAGTATATACCTATATATATTTAGTATATACCTATAATTAATACATATATATATATATAATATATATATATATATATATATATATAATATTATAGAAAAAATGGCTCCTGGCTCGGGCGATTTCGGGGCGCAGCGCCCTCGCTAGGGCCGCCGCTCGCCTTGGCCGCTCCACGGCCGCTCGCCCTTCGGCGATCCCCCAGCCCAGTCTCCCATCCTTCTCCTCCATGGCTGCAACTCCCCCCGACCTTCTTGCCTTCCTCGGCCTCCCCGTCGACCCCGCTTCTCTTCCTTTCCCCCCACTCTCCGCCGGTCTATTCCCTCCGCTTGCCCCCCCCCGTCCGCCTACCCTCATCTTTACCACCCCTCCCACCCCCGGTTCTCCTCCCCCAGCCTCCCTCTCAGCTCGCCGCCCCTCCTCACCTCCTCCCCCTCCGCCCAGCTCCAGTTTCAGCCTGCTCCTTTCCCCATCCCCTTCGATTCCCCGGCCACCAGCCTCCCCCTCCCCGGTGCGTCCCCCGGCCGGTCCGGGGCCCCCCTCCCGCAGTCGTCGATCCCCGAGCCCCCTCCTTGGGAACTCCCCAGCCATCCCGCCCTTCAATTCTAGATTTTTCAAACCTCTCCGTGGAGAAGCGTGCAGGGGACCACGTGCCCCCTGGTGTCCTCCACTCCTGGGGTCCCGCGCGTGGGTGGCCATGTGCCCCCTTCTTTCCCCTGCGCGTGGGCGCAGTCAACTCTACTGTATTCTCTTGGGCGCAGTCTTCCTTCTGTGTAGGTTAGGCGCAGTCAACCTTCTGGCGCGGGAGCAGCGCTTAGTGCTCGCGCAGTCTACGTTCGTCCTGGCAGTGCAGCTTTTGGTGCGACTGCGCCAGCCTTCTTAGGCGCAACCTACTGTACGGGTAAGCCTCCCCCTTTGGCTCACCCTCACGAACCCCTCCCCCCCAATTCTGCCGACCAGCGTACTCGCATGGGGAGTAGTGACATCCCCTGGCACAGTCGATAAGTTTCTGTCCCCCGGCCCCGTGGACCGGTGTGGTGGTATCGCACCTTTTGGTGCGGGTGCGTTAGCCCGTTTGGGCGCAACCTCCAGCGCTTGTGGGGGCGCTTCCCAGTTGGCGCCCCCTAGCTCGACCCTGCTTGCACAGTAGTGCGGGCTTCTCCCCCAGCGCTTTCTTCGGACGCCACTTACCATCTCCCACCAGCGCCATCAGCGGGCGTACCCTATCATCCAACCCCCTCCTTTCCGTTACCGCCTAGTGCAGGTGCACCCCATTTCTCTTCCACTTCCCTCAGGTCAGGTGCATCCCTCCCCTCTCCACCCTACCCTCTCTGTGCGTTGGGAGTGGGTCCTTCCCTCTCTTCGCTCCCCCCTCTTCCACCCGCTACAACGGTAGATGTGATGTTGCTCTCCGATGCGACGGGCCTGCTGGGCGCCGCTTCTCATCCCTTGTCCTCTCCGGGTCCGGCGAACTCGCTCCCAGGGGTCCTGCAGGATCAGCCCCTCCGGTAGAGAGCCAGCCCACCCAGGGCTCAGTATCTTCTGCCGCTCCCCCTCATCCGGCACTCCCACCCCCAGGTACATCTCTTCACCCACCTTCTTCTTTTGCCGACATCCGTCGTCCCGATAGGACTCCCAAGTCGGGACTCCTGTTCCCGGACGTTTCCCTTCCCGATGTCGAATACCCGCAGGCATCGCCCATGCCGACTGTGTCGTTCACCGACCAGGAACTCTCGTCCCTGGCCACCTCATTCCCTTACTCCTTCATCCTCAAATTCTCGGCAGGTTGCCCCAAGCTCGCCATTGTTACAGAGGTTATTGCTAGTTGGCGATTAACGGCGGAGTACAGGGTAGCCCCTAGATCCAAGGCACATACTGCTACACCTATCCTCCGACCTTGACCACAGGTCGGTGTGGTCCAAAGGCACCGGACGGGTAGACTCCCACCAGATGAAGATTATCAAGTGGTCTCCGCACTTCAACACCAAGAAAGATTCAGTGACGATCGCAGCATGGGTCACCTTACCCAATTTCCCCCTCATTTGCTTCGTTCTGACAGCCCTAAGGCGTATAGCCAATTCCTTCGAAACTTATGTGGCCACCGCCGACGAAACCAGCAACCTGACAAAAGCTCATTACGTCAAGATATGTGTGGAACTCGACCTCACATCAGACCCTCCCAACCATATCCTCATCGAACTAGGCAACCAAACTCATACCCAGCAAATCATCTATGACAACCATGTGATCTTCTCCACCCACTGCCATTTACGCGGTCACCTATCGAAGCACTGTCGCTGTCTCCATCCGGAGCTGAGAAAGCATCCAGAGAGGTCCGATCCTAAGCCCAAAGAGAACCAACGCCATAGTCTTGATCAAACCCCCCTGCTTTCTCTTTCGAACTCCCACACCAGATTTAACTCCAGCGAAGGCAAAACCAGCAGAGGCAACTCAGCTGGAAAAGCAGTGATCCCCTACCACCCACCTAACCTTTCTCTGTCAAATCATTTCAGCGTTCTCGCATCAGAAGATATAGCCCCCCAAGATTCGGTCTGTCAGACTGACATCGACCAGGACCCCGGATCGACCTCCGAGGCACTCAGCGTTGTAAGCCCCTAGATTTCATAAAAATAGTTTTTATAATTTTTAATAGTATTTATATACGGATACGTATTTTGTAGCGTATTTCGTATTCTGTTGGTTTTCGGAATGCTTTAAATTTTTCCTAACTTATAGATTTTCTCCTTGGCCGGCATACCGCCAGTATACCGGAGTATACTGATGGCATACCGGCCGGACAGATTTTCTACACTTTAGATATTTTCGGTTTATGATATTTTCATGAATAGTGTTTCGGATATTTTCGTGAATAGTGTTTAGATATTTTGATGAATAGTGTTTAGATATTTTCGTGAATAGTGTGGATGCCCCATATTACCCAATGGGTATTTGGTTTTGTTTGAATGGCCATGATTGACCTAGACTTTCACATGGATCACGATCCGACGGTTAAGATTAATTTTCCCTTCTATATATACCATTTCACTTTCTTTCTCCTCTCCCTTTTCATTCTCACTACACCATAATAGGCGATTACCCACGGTTATTACCGTGACAATTATTTTTCGTCACGGTAATAACCGTTACTAGTGAGGCATGGTTAATATTTAGTCACGGTAATAACCGTGACAAATATTTATTTTGGTAACGGTTATAACCGTGACAAATATTTGTTTTGGACACGGTTATAACCGTTGCAAATATTTGTTTTGGTAACGGTTATAACCGTTAGAGAAGTTCATTTATGTGACGGTAATAACCGTGACGGATAGGTAAAAATCGTGACTAAATTTAACTTGGTCACGGTAATAACCGTGCTAAAAATCTTTTATTTTTGAAAAAAAATAGTTTTTCCTTCATATTACCAGAATATGAACCACTAAAACTGTAAGCTTTTTTATTTAGACAGTACATTTCATGTTTAATACCATCATACAATAGATTTTTTAGTAGAGATGAATGATGAACAAAGAAGACGTCAAAATCCATTAGATGAATAATGTTCTAAAATCATCTCCGATGATGGAGGTTCATTGAAATACAATAGTTCTATGTTAATATTTGTCTCGATCACAATTTAGTATAAATGGGAGGTCCAATAACAATTATACAGAGCAAAAGTGATAGGAAAAAAAATGTGAGGACTTCTTCAGCTTCATTCTGAGCTCATACTCGATTTCAGCCCGAGCCATGGCTGGCTCTCCACTACCTTGGCCAAGTTTGCAGGAGAATCCTTCGAAGAGTCTTTCACTTGCTATGGTGCCTTGGCATTGATGCTGGCAATGAAAAGAATGGAATGCTAGTGATGTGACATTAATGACAATATGGTTTTATTTTACCCAACTAGGTAGTAGCCAAAATCCCTCGACATGTTCACGAAAGATCGTTTGGTTAGAGTGAAAGCCTGTATGAAGAAACTAGCCTGGCTGCCTCCTGAATCAAGAACAGTTCCTTTCTGCAAACAACATATATAGTCGATCAGAATCAAATACCAACTACAATCCGTAACATGAATAGAAGAACCAGTACTTACAACTCGAGATATCTCATCAACCTTCTCCCTCGTCGCATAACTGTACTGCGAACGGCTGTAGAAGTCGATCAGCCGTCGAGTGGCTTCAGCCGTGGTGATTTTCTCCAGAGGGTCATCGCTCCTCTCGAACTGTTAGATACAGAAGAGACCAATCCATCAAAGTATCAACGCTATATCAGGAAAGGGAAGAAGAACGAGAAATGTAAGAGTTCATACCTTCATTTTCATCGATCCTTTAAGAGTAGCTTTCACCTTGTCAAAATCAGAGTTTATGCACCTCAGGAAATGATCCGAAGGGTTCCTCAGAGAAGGGCAGGGGAAGCCAGCATTGGCGAAGAACTGCAAGCGAAGAACGAAATTGATCAGGAACGATGAATACGAACATAATCGGAAAAAAAAGAAGGGGATGTTCAGTTCAGTTCACTTCAGTTAAGTTCACCTCATATGCCTGTGAAGCCAGACCAAAGTAAACAGTCTTGCCTCCTGAAAGCAAGAACAAGCGGTCGAACAGCTCGAAAACCTCACTGTTCGGCTGGTGAATCGAAGCTATGACAGTCCGGCCATCTCTAGAGAGGCTCCTCAGTGTTTGAGTCACGAAAAAGGCGGAAGCACTGCAAAATAGTTCATAATGAAGATTATGAGGGAATTTTTTTTGTAGGTAAAATTAATACTTTCTTCTTTGTCACACGTCATTCTTCATCTAATAATAGAATGAAAAAGACTAGTTATTGTCCATACAATTATGAACTTTGGACTACAAAAAAAAGGAACGTTAAACACAATAATCGCCTTAATAGCATAGTTTGCCGGTTGATACCGATACCGATACGATTTGACATATCCTGATGCCGATACCAACATTAGGGCTCTTTTCCAATCAATTCGATAAAGAAAATTGATAAAAAAAAGACTAATCAACGAGAATGTAAAAGTATAGTAAGGTTATAAAATCATATAAATGAAGAAAATTTATGTATCATAGGTAAATCAATCAGCAATGACGACTATTATTTGATTCAATTTCAAATCTACTATGAAATAACACAAAAAGTACTTAAAATTACGTTTAAATGTCTAAATATTGTCTCTAGATTTATTAATCATCCTTTGTTTTTCGATAGTAGAAAATATGGTACTCCAACCTGAAACCATAGATACAACTGATATTGCTGATTCCTGATAGGAAGGGTCCGATATTGAGTCCGATTCCGATACTGGTACCGCGAGCCTTGCTTAATAGTAGCTAGATTTGGACACTTCCAGGTAGATGAAAACATATCGACATCGACACATCATGATACTAGAATTAATACAATTTTACCACTTTAAATATTTGGAAGTTGAACCTGTCGAGGCCGCTGGTAGGCTCATCCAAGAAGAGCAACCTGGGCCTCATGAGGATCTCCAGGCCGATGCTGACCCTCCTCCTCTCCCCTCCGCTGATGCCGCGCAGGTGCCAGTTTTCGATGACCGTGTCGGCGCAGTCCTGCAGGCCCATCTCGACGATGGTGCCCTCCACCAGAGCCCGCTTCTCGTCCGTCGGCATCCTGTCCGGGAGCCGGAGGCGAGCCGAGTACATGATCGTCTCCCTCACCGTCAGAGTTCCGATCAGGTTGTCGTCTTGGGTCACGTATGCCTGATATATAATTTGGTTTGACATATCACAACAAGAATTGTAAAAAAAAAATCACCACAGTGACAAAAAGTTTTCCACCCGGCAGTGGCAAGTACTGAACCTCCTCCAATAGTATAATAACACATATTCTCTCTTTTTTTCCCTAATTTAATCTTCCTTTGCTATTCCATCAAATTCAAAACACTACAATAGTTCAAAAATTGGTTAACGATCTGCTCAAGAAAGGGGATCATGATAAAGTGACTACTTGTTTCTACCATATGTGGTTCATATGGAAACATCGAAACAAAGCAAATTTTGAACATCGTCCAATCAATGACAGAAGTATAAATGAAGAGGCTATCAACTTGAGGGAGAGATATGAGCTATCAAACAATGAATATATCAGCATTGAAGACTCTCAAACCAACAATCACAACCGAACACATTGGACAGCTCCTAGCTCATCAACATGGAAGAAAAACTTCGATGGGGCATATGTGGATGGAAAGATGTATGCTGCTGCTATCCTACGTGCTTCCAATAGTTCTTTTGTGAAAGCTCTATCCAAATTTGAAGAAGGAGGCAGCCCTTTAGAATCTAAAGCACTGGGAATCAGGCTGGCATTGGACATTTGTACTAATACAAAACTCAATCATGTTACTATAGAAGGAGATTGTAAAGCTATTATTGACTCTATCAATGCCAAAGGAGCAGTCCCTCTATGGAGAGTGCGACACACCATCGAAGATGCAAGATTTGCTTCACTCTCTGGATTTGGCATTTCCTTCTCCTATGTCCAATATTTGTGCACATAATCTTGCGACTGAAGCTCTTCTTAATTCTCATTCAAATCTGATATCTTTGTATGAAGATATCCTCAACGTATTTTATCTCATATCCACCAAGATATGAGTTCTGTTTCCAGTTAACTATTAATGAGGTTTTATTTCAAAAAAAAAATCTTATATTAAAAAGAGCATGTATCATTATACTATTATAGGGGCTCAAAGCTCGCCACGAGACAGTGGTGAGTCTTGTCCCCTCCAGTAGTTGTATGACACACCACAAAGAATGGAATGCTAGTGATGTGGCATCTCCCCTTGTAGACATCAAGCGAAACTTTTATGACAATGTTTTCGATATACATTTGTTTGGGGTGCAGGAAGGTCAAGTAGTAGATATAGATCATACATTTGATGGATTCCAAGTTCATCAGCTTTATATACTTTTAACTATCCTTTGTTTCATTTGCAGCAATCCACTGAATTAGAATTCTTTGGATGGGAAGATGCTTATTTGTTCAAGGATAGACATGAACAATCCATGAATATGAAATATACAAATGAATCCAAACCTCTGGATGCATGTGATATTAAGTTTTCAGCATTTGAACAGGAAATCCACTCTTGGAATCTCTTAAGCAAACTTGTCCCGTATCTAACAAAAACCCAAATAGAAAAATATACAAGGGAAAACCATGTGAAGTAACTATAAAGTACTTAGATGATCTGTGTACCTGAATATCTCAGTAGTTGGGGAAATTACAGTAGCTGGCAATTGAACTGGATCATTAACCTACAAAGAAGTATTAATTGTCTGAAAATTTTCAAATAAGTTAAACCAATACCTCTAAGTACTATCTGGTATAGGAACATGAGGCCACCATTTTTACCAGTAAAATAGGTAGTACAGATTCATCACCTGCTTCTTCGTCATCCTCATCATTGCTGTTATCATTGTCCTCCATATCGTACTGATTATTTTTGGTTGAATTAGTCAATACCTCATGCTGTAATTAATCATAACCTACAATTCGGTACGTAACCAGGTAAATAAATGGACAAAATTTTATGAACCTGATGTGCAGCAACGGTCATCGTCCCCATCGACATTGCAAAATAGGTAAGTAAGAAACAGAACAACATAAAACAAGTAGAAAAAAACAAATCAAAAGCATGCTACCATTGAAATTGTAGCTCAGCTCCTTCTTTATTTTCCTATGTCTTTTGCTCGCTCCTCCATTTCAAGACATCCATTCAATGGAGCTATTCTTGAGTGTGTCAAGACTTTACACTAAACCCAAAGCACGTATTGATGTTATTGCCTTGTAATTGCATCCCATTGAAGAACTGCTATGATCAACAAATACTTTTTTAAAGGGCAGACAACACTTTTGAAATACAACCATTGGCAATTGAGACTTTAGGCTTTGCTATAACATTATTCAGAAATTACATGTGGTCAATAATACCAAGCTTACATAAATTATTGTAGCGTAATTTCAAGAGAGGAATATAATTTAAGACAGTTTAAAATTGCAGCAGTTTAATGGAAGGAAAACTTACTGCACCAAGGTTCTGGGTAAACAATTGTGACATCAAGATCATTCATTTTAAGAGAAGTACCCAGTTGAAGACCAATGTATCTTCCTCCAACAGTTACAACTTTTCCATTCTTCTTGGTTTTAGTATCTCCACTATAATAAAGAATTATAACTGAAACAAGTAAACTGATGTAGAATAAAATGAAGTATCCATGATTGCATACCGACTACAAGATTATAAGATGGTTTCTATACAATATAGAAATGATGTGTTGCTTATGGTGCAATATAGAAATGTCGCTACCCTTTTTGTGCTACCTCTGTGTAGTTTTCATGTGAACCTCTAAACTTAGTTTCCTGTAGGGAGGTCTGTAGGTTAACAAAGAACACTCTCATTCAGCATTATGACACAACCCTGGTATATGATAGTGTACTTTCTTTTATAAGTGACATTTGTTCTCCAGATATTGAGGTTCTCACATAAACCTATATGAGAAGTACCTACTCTGATGGAGATGTGTATATATATATATATATATATATATATATATATATATATATATATATATATATATATATATATATATATATATATATATATATATATATATATATATATCCTTGCTTTTATAAAGCTCTACTTGGATGATAAGCAATACATCCTTGGTTCCAGAAAGCTCCTCACTGACTGCCATATGGTAGGATGCAAGTATTTCATTAGAAATACCTGTTTGCTTCCACAAGCATCTGAGAATGAATTAATCCAAAGTGAATCACAAACAAAGACGTTAAGCAGTTCTGTATTTGGAAATGCTGCAAGAAGAAGAAATTTTAAGACTCCAACTATTCATATATTAAGACCAGGCTACATTGCACAAACACATGAAAAATGGTGTCGGTATCAGTATCATATCCGTATCCTATCTATGCTCGTGCTAATGTCCGTATTTGTGTAATATAGGAAACTACATTTATGCTTTTTTTAACAGATATAAGAAAACACATTTCGGCGCTCGAGTATTCCCAAGAAACAACCATCTTCCTGTTGTTTTTTGTATCATCATAATTAATTCGAATGCAACATCTTATGGCATGTTTGTAACATCTCCAAAAACCTAATTAGAAGAAGCACATAGATAGAAATTAAACCAACAGTTAAAGTGTACCAAAGATCAACACTTCATAAGGAATATGCACAAATCACATTATGTTTAAACTGAATAACTTGCTGACATTATTCATATTTTCGAATTGCATACAGGAATATGCACAAATCACATTATGTTCAAAGCACATAGTTTGAAGATTGAAGCGATGGTCTGAATGATCACATAAGGAGTGTACGTACATTCCATTCATTCTTTAGCACTGCTGTTTTCTTACATCAAACACTCTTTTCACTAATTCAAGCTTCATAGACTACTTCTTGTTCCTCTCGTAAGAGTTAACAATAATTCTCAGTACTATAGTACTAGTTATTAACTTTTGTTGCACTTTGAGATTGTCGATGATTTTGGTTCTGTAATAGAACTTCAGTTCAGTACTAGAATTAGATATGAATTTTGGTTCCGAGTCGTCCATTATTACAGACCAGTAAATTTGATCCCCTCTTCCAAATAGTTGAGATGATCAATGGTTGTTCCAGTGCTGTATGGAAGTTACATTTCTTGCCAGGATGAATCTAACTGCTAAATTTAATAGTTATGGTTGAATTTCTAAGACTCTTATGAGCTTCCAATACCATTTACTTGGTACAACATAGTTGAATTAGAAAAATATTACATTAGTAGCTCTTGTTGGAAATGGAAGATTTGATGCCAGAAAGAGTTCAGAAATAGTACTTGTGCTTTTTTACTATGTTGGTTTGATCTTACATTATGGTGGAAGCAATGGAGTGCTAAGAGTAGGTAAGCAAGAAGGAAATGTGAAGGCATGCCAACCACAGTTAATGCTTTTGCCAACAAACCAAGTAAACTTTCAAGCTAGGGAGGAAGGAAACGATTGGCTTGTGAAATCATCTGCAGGCCAAGGGAGGAGAAGGTTAATTAATGGGAGATTTTCATAATAGTCTTGGTGGCATGTGGGGGGGATGTTGATATCAATATTCCAACTATAAAATTGATGTATCTTTTAGGTCCCTCGATCCAAAAGAGCAGCATTTGGCTGAGGGCTCCTATACCCTCAAGCAACAATCAGAAGGTTAATCAGTATACTAAAAAGGATCAACCGGTCCAGTAATCGAGTACTTAATCTGATTAATTGAGGGGCCGATTAATGAAAAAAATCCAAGTGTCCCCGTAATGTAATTAACCCCGTCGAGTAATCTGATTAATCGGTAACCACCCATGAAACGAGAGCGTAACATCGGGAGTACTTATTCCCATTCAAGACTACTGATATCAATTATGAAGGGTTTCCATCTTCCTACCGATCAAAACCCTAGAACAACAATTCCTATAACAATCCACCTACATTGACTAATGAAAGGAAGAAGAATAATTATCCCAAGCAAATAACCCAATATCATAATTAAAGTTTCCATCTACAATCGATCAGAAACACTAAAAGATTGCAACTTTCTCCACTATCCACGGAAGGGAAAGAAACAATTCGACCATACCGAATCGCCGGATAAGCATTATACTCTACGGTCAATCAAAACCCTAAAAGTCACAACTTTCTTCATTTTCCATGGCGAAAACAAAAGAATCGACCGAATATATGATATATAGAGAAGGAAAGGGGAAACTGGAAACCCTAGGGAAAGATAAATTGTTGGAGAGAGGAAGAGGTGACTTACTCTTTTGAGTTTCTTCTTCCGGAGCTCCTTCCGGTAGGCATCAGTGGGATTCATCACCTTTCCTCCCTTCGTCGTCTTCATCTCTCACCCCCTCTTTTTCATGGGTGCACTCTTTATCCAACTTTTGTTGGAACGAGGCTGGAGGAGCTCGAGAAGAGGGCTGGGGAAATTCGAGAGAGAGGGTAGGAGAGGGAAAATGAAATCTCGAGAAGGAAACGAGTGGGAAAATGAAAATGTGTGCGGGAGAGTTGGAATTTTTTTCTTTCCTTCCCCTGTCACATAAATTGTAACGATTTTTAATGTTATAAAAGTTATAAAATTATAAAATTATAAAACTAAAATGTTTGTAACGTTTTATTAAATTTTGTAACGGTTATTATCGTTACAAGAGTGTTACGGTAATAACCGTTACTAATCATAAAAAAAATGTGTTACAAATTACATGTTTTGGTGTAGTGTCTCTTCACTCTCTCTTCATTTCTTCTTCCTTTCTCTTCCCTTGGAGCTTGCCAAGAGCTTGGCCTTGAGGTCTAGAGTGTGGTTTCGTACCCCTCTTGGTGGAGGAGTAGAAGATTAGGCTTGGAGCTTAACCTAGACAAGTGCATCTTGCTCAAAAGTGACATGATCATACTTTATTTTTGTTTTCCATAGAAACTAAAGTTTTATTGGTCTATAATTTGCTTCTTTAAATTGTTAACACGTTTAGTATATAGCACTTTTGGTTTTGATCGACAGTATTGCGTAGATCTGAGTTTCTAAATATGATTTTCGAGTATTTTGAGGTTTTGATCTATCAAATGTTTTAATTTATGAAAACTAATACTTCCATATTTTAGGAAATTCAATTCTATTCAATTTTGACTTTTGAAAGTCCGAATTTTGATTTAAAACGAAGTTTTTATGGCCGAAACAAGTTTTGAGTTCAAAAATCAACTTTCTGTGACGGTTCGAAAAATCCGTCGGAAATCCGCAGAATCCGTCGGAAAATCCGAACTTGCACCACAAAACTTGCTGTGACACTTCGGAAAATCCGTCGGAAATCCGCAGTAATCCGTCGGATGATCTGGTAGGCTGTTTTTGAATTTTTATATATGTTTTAACTGCTGTAAAAATCTGGAAAAAATTATATTTAAATACTATGTTAATTTAGCTAATTTATTATAATTTTTCCAGTATTTAATAAGTACTTTTGGTATTTTATAAAAATAGGAAAACAGAGCTCATTTTCAGGATACATATGTTTGTTAATTTTTAATAAATATTTATGAAGGTTTATAAATCCCAAAAAATTAGTGTAAATTTCTATAATTAACAAGGATCATTTTGGTACTTTATTTTATGTATAATTGAGCTTTTTGTCTATCTCAAAAATTGTTGGAACATAATGTACAGTTTGATTTATTTATTGAATAATTACGACTTGCAATATTTTGTGTTGTTTTGAGTTATTGTAGTATTGGACCACCCCCTACACTAGTGTAAAGACCCTAGAAAGTTAGTTTGGATATAGTGTCACCCCACACTGGACTTGAAATTGACCGGAGTTGACCAGTTGACCAAAGTCAACTATAAGTCAACTTCTGACCCAGTTTGTCTTAGTTTGCCCTAGTTGACCTAGACATTATAGTATGTCTTTTCTCCCTGATTAGCTATTGTATTATCTCATCTTTAGGACTGTGGCTTCACTCCGAGCCTTAATTCATATTGACAGCAGGATCCCAGGCAAGTACATCTACAAACTCATTTACTGTCTTTTAATGCTAGAACATGTATTAACCCTATCAAAATACTGATCCTTAAGGTAGCAAGTTATGTCTTCACATGTTGTATCACTTACAGTACCTGCCATGCTTAGGACAGTTCTTATATCTTCACATGCTTCTTACTGGCTCTCAGTACATGTTTCACTATGTTTTATACTGCTCTGAGTATTCACATGTTTTATACTGCACCCAGTAACTGTCATGCTTATACTGCTCCCAGTATCTATCACATGTTTTATGTCATTCTCGTATCACTCACATGTTAATAAAAACGGGTTAAGGGAAAACTGTTAGTAGTGTACGTGAACATGACCCCCTTCTCCGTATATACTTACCGCGCTCGGTGCCATTCTATATGTGACCTTGCCGTATGTTCTGGTCCCGCGTTTGTGTATGGATATACACCGATGCCATTATGTGTACGTATGTGCACATCAGAAAATTGATATGTACCGTTGTACATCCTATTCTCCTATTGACCGATTCACGTACATACTACAGTTTTAAACTTTTAAACTATATGTTGTCATTTCTAAAAAAAACTAATTAAACCATGATATGCCATGTTCCCTATGTTACCATGATACTGTGATCCCAGTTGTACCATGAGGCCATATTTCCAGTATTTCCCGTTTTATAGATTTATTATACCCTATTTTTTGTTGTACATCTCTTTCATTATATGTTCAGTACTTTAGTTGTAGAGGTTGTACTTGCTCCCGTCCTGACAGGATAATGTTGTAGGTATACTTTTTGAGGAGGAAATGCTATGTGTTACATATTATGACACTGATTTTGAGGACCTGGCCTTTGCTCCAGTAGAGGCCCCAGCGAGGAACCTTGTTTCGTTATCTTTCTTGTGTTTTGAGACTAGACTTTGTCTATACTTATATTTGGATACTGGACTTTGTCTCCAGTTAGATACTTTGGTTATGTATTATTAAGTCTGTACTTGTTTTACCTTCGCTTATAGATGCTGTGTTGTGATGAACTTTAAATATGATTTTAGAACTGTTAGTTGCTTAGATCCTTTATTGTCTATTCTTAGAACAGCTTACTACGCTTTAACCAAGCGTAGGCTAGACATGGCTCGGTCCGGCCCAACAATTTGGGTATCGGATCATGACATATTTTTTTGGCGGCCCATGCAGGTCCAGACTTAAGTTGTTTGGTTACGTTATTGTACCAAACATGCCTACAATTAGGATCTAGGACAACTTGTTAACACTAGGGATAAACATTTAGAACACCTAGAGGATATCTAGGATTGCAACATAGGAGAACTCGTCACAGCATAGGATCGTTAACTGTATTTAGTCTCTTGCTTGAATTCAGTAGGTCAATTTTGACCAGGATAGTACCCCTGAGGATCTTAGTCTAATCTTATCTCGAAATCTGTTTTCACCTGTTTTATTTGCACTCCTCTAAATTCGTTGTTGAATTTAAATTCCTGATTTTCGTTATTGACTTTGATCTTGCATCGTGATAAATTTTGTGGATTAAATTATGATATATCCTGATAAGGTAAACGTCTGCTTTAGTTATGGAGTTTAGAATTTATCGCAGCCATATTAGCTGGTATGACAAAAACATAGAGCCTGATTTTGGATATACTATCCTATTCATAGAATTTAGATTTTCTTGCAGCCATACCGGTTGGCGTGGTAAGGAATCTAGATGATATGACTATAGGGTGTATACCATAGTTATGGACTCCCTCGTTTATTGCATATAAGCTTACTGGTGTGGCAAAAATTCTGGCAACATGATTTCAGGAAGACGTGTATGGTTATCAGATCGTATTTTAACTTGGTTTACTTTATTATAACCGAATGAGCAGGAATAAATCCTTATTATCATTCTTTCCCGTCTTGATTAACTCTGTTCTATCTACATCTACAACTAGGATTATAGGTTCTCTAGGACTCTCCAACAGAATTGCTTTCATGTTATCTTTTTGGACATAATTATTTTTGCGTTCCATCTTTCCTATGACTTGACTAAACCCTTCTTCGTTAACCTCTTGGGTAATTCTTCTCGTTATGCATCTCGTTGTCTTCGTACCATTCTTGGAGATATTCCAATAAACTTTTCTGTCTTGCTTGACCTTTAACTTGTTTGGACACTGTTATGGATTGCTTGACCCAGTCTTAGGCCTTGTAACCTTCTATTTCATAGACGACCGAAATAGCCAAACTTTGTTAACTGATTCTGCAGTATAACTATAAATTTATTATGTGATTGTGATAAATACTTTTCCTAGGAATTAGTTAGATTAAGCTTATAGGACAAGTATGGGTGACTGACTGTAGCAGACTTGGAAACCATTAAGAACGATTGTATTGATAGTATGACTTGATGATAGGGTATCTAAGATGGAGAAATGAGATATTATATTGTTATGACTATGGATTGAGGATTAGAATCTTGTGCTTAGCAGTTTGAGGATTTAGCATTTGTAGAATTTTGGTTGGTTACCTATAGCTAATTACATGTGATTAGAGGGTAGATCGTTATGTGGATTGATATAGAATAAGTTAGAATGAGTTATCGTATTGCATACGAGATCGGGAAAATATCAGTTAAAAAGATAAGGAATAAGACAAAGACATATGTACATTGGTAATTAATAAACCAGGAGTTTGAACTCGAGGATTTATACTCGGAGGACTTGTTGAGTAAAAAAAGAAGGGTCTACGCCAAGAATAAGAATTGAACGTATGATTTCAAGGAGAAGTTGTAGAAAAGGATTGAAGACAAATAATGCAAAGGGCCTGTGGATTGATAGAATATGGATACTTAGGATACGATAAGGAAATCCAGTATTTACAATTGAGGTTGAAAATATGGTTGATGATCAAGCATTGTAGGTTTATAAACATACCCAGAGAATGACCTATAGTTTAGGGTATACATAAATGTTTCATGTTAGTATGAAAGATTCTAAAGGATATATGACGTAGTTTATGATAGAAGGACTTTGTTGAACCTGAACCAAAAAAATTGTAAGGAGAAACAGAAGAGATGATTACAATGGTAGCAGTTTGAGTATCGTAGCTAGAGTAGCTACATGTTATAGTTTGACCTATTGGATGATTTTTAATTTCGAGGACGAAATTTTTCAAGGAGGGAAGATTTGTAAGCCCCTAGATTTCAAAAAAATAGTTTTTATAATTTTCAATAGTATTTATATACGGATACGTATTTTGTAGCGTATTTCGTATTCTCTTGGTTTTCGGAATGCTTTAAATTTTTCCTAACTTATAGATTTTCTCCTTGGCCGGCATACCGCCAGTATACCGGAGTATACCGATGGCATACCGTCCGGACAGATTTTCTGCACTTTAGATATTTTTAGTTTCTGATATTTTCATGAATAGTGTTTCGGATATTTTCGTGAATAGTGTTTAGATATTTTGATGAATAGTGTTTAGATATTTTCGTGAATAGTGTAGATGCACCATATTACCCAATGGGTATTTGGTTTTGTTTGAATGGCCATGATTGACCTAGACTTTCACATGGATCACGATCCGACGGTTAAGATCAATTTCCCCTTCTATATATACCATTTCACTTTCTCTCTCCTCTCTCTTTTTATTCTCTTCACTCTCTCTTCATTTCTTCTTCCTTTCTCTTCCCTTGGAGCTTGCCAAGAGCTTGGCCTTGAAGTCTAGAGTGTGGTTTCGTACCCCTCTTGGTGGTGGAGTAGAAGATTAGGCTTGGAGCTTAACCTAGGCAAGTGCATCTTGCTCAAAAGTGACATGACCATACTTTATTTTTGTTTTCCATAGAAACTAAAGTTTTATTGGCCTATAATTTGCTTCTTTAAATTTTTAACATGTTTAGTATATAGCACTTTTGGTTTTGATCGACAGTATTGCGTAGATCTGAGTTTCTAGATATAATTTTCGAGTATTTTGAGGTTTTGATCTATCAAATGTTTTGATTTGTGAAAACTAATACTTCCATGTTGTAGGAAATTCAATTCTATTCAATTTTGACTTTTGAAAGTCCGAATTTCGATTTAAAACGAAGTTTTTTGTGAAAACTAATACTCCCACCTCACCTCCCTCCCGTTCATCGACAACGCTTTCACCTGGTACAATATGCAGGAAGACGAGCGTCGGCAACTCTTCCGCCTTGGTAGGGCGTTAACGAAGGCCGACTGGATTAACACGGGGACTATCTCCAAGCTCTCTCATCTAAACGCCACTGAATCCGACCTTGCTCCCCTGCTGGTGGGAATCACCAGCAGATCCAACCACTCCAGAAAGAGCTTCCGCTTCCTGGACTTCTGGAGCGAGCACCCCCAATTCTTAAGAGTCGTCACGGAAGCGTGGAACAGCGTGGACTCCGTTGATCCACTCAATCGCGTGGCCATTAAGCTTCAGGCCACGAGGAAAGCATTGACCACGTGGAGCAAGCAAGCTTACGGGGATATCTTCCAAGCCATTCGCGAGGCCGAAGACGACGTCACCCGTACTGAAGTGACTTATATGGCCGACTGTTCTCCTGATACCAGGAAAGCGCTGAATCTCACCAAAGCCATCCTCAAATTCAGACTAAAGATTGAAACAGATTTTTGGAAACAGAAATCTAGGATCAAATAGGACAGCGAGGGGGACAACAACTCCAGTTTCTTTCACGCCTGCGTGAAAGGGCGGAGATAAAAACTCACTCTCCATCAGATTGCCACGGACAATGGCATCAGCGTCACCGACCAAAAGGGTATACAAGAGGAAGTCGCAAAATTCTACTCCAGACTTTTTTCCAAGGAGACGATTATTCAAGACAACTCCTTCTTGGATGGGGTCCCCCAACTTATCAGCGACATCGACAACTACCGGCTTGAACAGCCTCCCTCGAAGAAAGAAGTGAAAGAAGCTGTATGGGCCCTCGACGAGCACAGCACCCCAGGGCCAGACGGATTTTTAGGGGTTTTTTCCGTACTTGCTGGAATATCATCAAGACTGACATCCACAACGCGACCATCGCCTTCCTCCATGGAGCCACCTATCCCAGAGCCATATCGAGCACCAACCTCATCCTCATCCTTGAGAAAGGCAACCCTGAGACTTTTTGCGACTTTCGCCCTATCAGTCTCTGTACCTTTACCAACAAGATTATATCCAAGATTATCGCCTCCCGAATGGCTGGCCTTCTTCCCCAGATCATATCGGAGGAGCAGAGTAGCTTTGTTCAGGGGAAAAACATCCAAGATAACATCATGCTGGCTCAAGAGTTAGTCACATGCATGAAATTTCCAGCTAGAGGGGGCAATATTGCTATCAAATTAGATATGGAAAAGGCCTATGACAGACTAGACTGGAAATTCATGATTTGGGTATTCAGGGCCTTCGGCTTCTCCGAAACCTGGACCAACGTGGTGTGGAGATCGATCAATAACTCGTGGTTCTCCACGGTTATCAACGGCCAAGCGGATGGGTTCTTTAAATCCACCCGCGGAGTTAGGCAAGGAGATCCACTATCATCCACCATCTTCATCATAACGACGGATGCTTTGTGTAGAAACCTCAATAAACTGACGAACACCCCCAACTACCAGCACAATCATACGGCCAGCGGTTGCCCAATCATCACCCACCTGGCCTTCGCCGACGACATAATAATATTCTCATCCGGCGATGCAGGTTCGGTGGAGGCCGTCCACAACACGCTCCAGACCTACGAAAGGTGCTCAGGGCAGAAGATCAACCCGGATAAGAGCGTCAACTACACACACCACAAGATTAGAAGAGAGCAAGCGGCTAGTATATCTTCTATCACATCATCCCCCATCAAGCACCCTCCATTCCTCTACCTAGGTTGCCCCCTCGTGTATGGGAAATCCAACGCCGGGATCTTCGAGAACTTGACCAATCGCATCAGGAAGAAGCTCGAGGGTTGGCACAATGCTACCCTATCCCCAGGAGACAAGATTATCCTCATCAATCACGTCCTCACCTCCATTCCCATCTATTCCCTGGTAGCGTGTTCTCCTCCCAAGAAAGTCCTATCCCATATCGAGAGCATCTTCAGCAATTTCCTCTGGGGCCATAGCGGAGGCCACGAGAAGCACCATTGGGCCAGTTGGGACACCATGGCTCGCCCAACTGGTGAGGGGGGTCTGGGTTTTTCCAAACTTTCACACATTGTTAGCGCCTTCTCGATGAAATTGTGGTGGACTCTCCGCACTAGTAAGAACTTATGGTCCAGGTTCATGAAGGCCAGATACTTCAAGCATATCCACCCATCCAAGGCTATCGCTAATAGCAGATCATCCGTGGCCTGGCACCACATACTCCACGGTAGGACTCTCGCTGAACCGGCGATTCGCCTTACGGTGGACATCGGGGAAGCATCTCCATTCTTGGAGCGCTGGACGGGCGACTTCTTGCTTACACCCACCCCAGCGGCTCCCAGAAACAGTACTATCAGGGACCTATGGGACCCTCCTAATAACTCCTGGAATTGGATTAAAATTAGGGCTTGGGCTGGGCCCGAAGCGATTGACCACATTCGTCATAGCAGTTTAAGGATCGGTCCGGACGCAGATAAGCTCGTGTGGTCGCCCGAAGGTGCTGGCGCCTTCTCGGTTAAGTTGGCCAGGACTGTCATCCTGGGCAACACGGTCCCGTCTCCTACCGTTGTATTGTTCTGGCAGACATGTATCCCCAAGAAGTGGTCTTTCCTCATCTGGAGAGCCGTACGCAATATCCTTCCCACTGATGACAAGCTCAACGCAATTGGGTTCAGCCTCGCCTCTGCGTGCACATGCTGCTCGGATCGTAAATCGGAAATAGCCAACCACATCCTCAGTCAGGAGGACATACCGGTCAAGGTCTGGAGAGCACTTTTCCAGCGCTGCAGATTGCCTCATGGAGGCGAAAACTTTTACCATCTCATGGACACCTGGGCTTCAGCGTCCCATGGCCACCAGATCGTCGCTACGGCTGTCATGTGGGTTATCTGGAAAAATAGGAACAAGACGAGATACGAAGGCCATCAGTACAGTGTTGACCAACTAATTTGGGAGACCATTCGCCAATGCCACAAGCGGAGATCCCTTTGTAGGCATGGTCAACTGTCCTTCAGGAACTCTCTTCTTTCCTCGGCTTAGCCATTTTGTTTCTGCTTGTCTTTTCTTTTGTTAGTATACGGTATAGGCTTCCTCATTTTGCGCCTTATGGTATACTTGTAAAGGTTCGGCTTCTCGGCCTTATTGAATAAAATGGTTTCTTTCAAAATATATATATATATATATATAATATATATATATATATATATATATATATATATATATATATATATATAATATATATATTATATATATAAGGTTTTGGACCGTAACCGAAACCCAAAACCGAAACCGAAACCCAATAAGAAAATTTAGTATTTTTAAAATAGAAACCGAACTTTTTTAAAACCGAACCGAATCTCTTATTCGGTTCGGTTCGACTTTCGGTCCAAAACTGAATAATGCTCACCCCTACAAAAAGGTCTTCCAGATCCTCCAACCAGTCGATCGTCAAAGAGAGATCTTCAGTACCGTTGAAGGAAGTGAAACAATTCTTCATGAATTTTGACTCCTCAAAGTTGGAACTTCTTGGTGTTGCAGGTAGACGCTCGGGCACTTCCGGTTCGATTTCAATTGGTCGGACCGCAGGCTCGGTCATGGCATTCATTGTCACAGAATTGTTGTTATTGGCCACAACTGTCTGGACTATCTGTTGAAGAGTGTCAAGCTGCTTCTGCTGCAACTTGAATTGGGCCTCGAATTGGTTCTCAAATTAAGTTTGCCATGCCTCCGTCTGCTGTCGACGGAGCTCGTTTTGGCGCTGGTTGGCTTCTGCCTGACGTTGTTGCGTCTCTAGCATACGCAACATCCGCTCCATAGGGGCGTTCGAGGGTTCACTCCTTGAGCTGCTTGAGCCGCTCGAGGCACTATCCTCGTTCACGGTCGTAGCTTCTCTAGCTTCTGGAATATAAAAGCAACTCTTTTTATTGGTTTCAAAAAATGTCATGGTTTTACCGTATGAAACAACTCATCTCATCGACACGAGGTCAACGGTTCGAGACTAGAGACTCGAGACTGGAGGCCAAGAATATAGAGTCATGCTCTGATACCATTATGTCACGTCCCGTTTCCGAAGAATTGATAGTCGTCCTCCGGGCGTGATGTCGTGCGAACCTAGGTTGTGATCGCACAAGGCATAGTCATATGGTTATTCGAAACACAACAGTTAAGAGAGTACATAAAGAAATTGAACAACAGATTGAGGCACAGAAACTTTTCATTTTATTGATAATAGACATCACTTACAAGTCTCTATTACAATTATGCCGCACAGGCTTCACAAAATGACTCGATTATAAAATGAACGCCGATGAGATAGTCGTTCCATACATACATCCCTCAATTTACAGCAAAAGTATTCCAGCCACCTGGAATGGAGGAAGGTCGAGACATATTTTTTGGACTGATGCAGAGAGTCATCAAAAGTGGAGTAGCGAGAGTCTTCGATGCGTGGTCGAAGCTTCAAAACACGAACATCGCTTTGGGTAGTTGGCACGTTCCTCCGGATTTGCGACACCTGCGGATAACGAGGGTCAGTACGATCACATGTACTGTCAGAGGGTCAGACAGTACAGAGCGCGGTTGTATGCGTAGTATCAGGGACAGCTCTAGTATCAGCATGAGGGTAGTACCTCGGGAGCCTCAGGTACCATCTTCATGGTCTTTTTTCAGTTATGTCCTTTTGATTTATCCTTCAGTAGCAGACCAAATAGTGGCAGTATATCTTGGGTTCTTGTCGGCGATCTTGTATTTTACCCATATTAGGAGTACAACGATCGACTTGACTTATTCGTTGAGTGAACGATAGTTTCACGTCTTACTCTTCTGTCTTCGTATCTTGAGATACATGATATTTATCACAAGTCTCGACTACGAAGATACGTCCTTGATAGAGTCATTGTAAGCCCCTGTTTTTCAAAAATTATTAAATTAGTGTTAATTAATTATTAATGTCATTTTTAGCCTTAAAATATTTATTAGGATTTTAGGAATTTTTTTTAGAATTTTTAAATGGTTTTTAAATAAGTTTTAAAATACAAAAATATTAATTTGTAATTTTCTAAATTATTTTAATATCTGTTTGTAATTTTCTAAACTGTTTTGTAGTAAGTTTGTAATTAATTATTCGTTATTAATTATAAAATACAAATTCTTAATTGCATTTAGACTCGGTTAAGGCCTTCCTGTAATTTCCTAAACTATGGGGGCCAATTTGCTAACTACCCAAACCCCCACCCCACGAACTCACTCTCTCTCCTCTGGCTCACCCACCCCCGACGACTGCCACGTCGACGACGACCCGCGTTTCCCGGCCGACTCAGGCCAATCCACCGCCCTAAACCCCTATAAATAAACCCCCCTTCTTCCCCAGACCCAAACCCTAGCTCTACACCCAACCACAACCACCGCAGCCTCTCGTCTCCGTCAAAAACCCTAGACCTAACCCTAACTCCGACGATTCCCCGTCTAGCCCTACCGTCGACATCCACCGCCCCCAACCGCCGTCATCAGATGCGCCTTGACGAGACGACCCCAGCGCCACCCGAGCGCCGCCTCGCCGACGTCTCCTCCGCCGTGCAAGACACTTGAACCCCCCCAATCGCCGGACACGTGAGTAACAGAACTCGAATCGTGTCGTGCGTGTCTCATTTTCACGCACGAGACTCGCCAGGACACGACGAACCTAACGCTGTGCTCGGACACGCGAGACTGAGCTCGTACGTGTCGTGCATAGCACGGACAAGTGGATTCCTGTGTCCCAAACTGTCCGGACACAGGATTGATTTTATTATTTTTTTTGTATGTTAACTCGTTTAAGCCTAAATAAAATCAACCTAAGTCTAATCCTAACACAGCGGGCCAATTGGCCCACTGGCCAGCGTAGCAGTATTAACCCCCCCTTTCTGTGGGCAGGGTTCGAGCCCCCTTAATGCTGTTTCTTCTTCTTTTTCTTTTTCTTTTCTTTTCTTTTTCTGGTTATGTATATATATATATTTATATATATATGCATATACATATATTTGTATATATATATATATATATATATGTATTATTATACTGTATATATGTACTGTATTTTTATATATGTATATATATATGTTATATTTAGTACTTTATTATAATATATATGTATGTATATGTATATATCTATATTCATGTGTATATACATTATTATATATACACTTTATAATTAAATGTTTCCTTATATATATATATATATATATATATATATATATATATATATATATATATATATATATATATATATATGAGAAAAATGTACCTAAGGTCGACCTTAGGTAAGTTACCTAAGGTCGACCTCATTTTCCTCACATTACAACATTTTTTTCTTGAATTTTTTTTATGGAATTCATCTACACCTTATTGATTGGCAACATACCAAATTTCAAGAAAAAATAATATTGTTTAGCCCCCTATCTATCCCTTGCAAAATCGACGGTCTAAAACTTTCCTGCTACACCATCGATTTTGTACCTTATTGATAGGGGGCTAAACAATATTATTTTTTCTTGAAATTTGGTATGTTGCCAATCAATAAGGTGTAGATGAATCCCATAAAAAAAAATTCAAGAAAAAATGTTGTAAAGTGAGGAAAATGAGGTCGACCTTAGGTAACTTACCTAAGGTCGACCTTAGGTACATTTTCCTCTATTTATATATATATATATATATATATATATATATATATATATATATATATATATATATATATATATATATATATATACTTTATAAATTAAAATATATATATATATACTTTATAAATTAAGTATTTTCCTTACATATATATATATGTACTTTTAAACATATGTATGTATATTTTCACTATGCATAATTTTGCCTTATTAAAATATTAATATTTATTTTGCACTTTTTACCAAATTATATTTTAGTGTATTTAAATTACTGCAACCATTTGGTGTCCAAACCTAGCATAGATTTTTGGGCCCAAATGTGTTTTCACACATTCAAGACCTCTACAAGTCATATTAGACTTGATTCATGGCCTTGGGTCCTGTATTTGAACTTTGGTTCAAATTATATACATGGACAAAATACGCAGATAATTAATTAATTAATTTCAATTGTGTGCAATGCTGTTTTTAATTTTCTAAAAATACTTAAATACAGTTAAAATTCTGGAAAAATAGTATTTAGATACTATGTTAATTTAGCTAATTTAGTATAATTTTTATAGTATTTAATTTACAGTTTTGCCACTAGTTTGGCATATGAAACCAAAACTCATTTTCTGTATACTTAGGAAAACTGATTTTTATAAAATACTTGTACTGGTTGATAAATTCCAGAAAAATTATAATAAATTTCTATGAATAACAAGGATCACTTTGGTACTTTACTTTAAGTAAAACTAAGCTTTTTGTCTATCTCAAAAATTATTAGAACACAATGATCATTTGATTTATTTATTGATTAATTATGACTTGTAGCTTTTTGTGTTATTTTGAGTTTTAGCCGTGTTGAACCCCACCCCTCACTAGTGTAAAGACCCTAGAAAGTTAGTTAAAGTAGTGTGTCACCCTACATTGGTCTCCTATGCTAAAGTCATTATTTTGGCTAGGTGCCCAGTCACAAGTCGTGTCGCACCAATTAGTGTCCTAGTGTTTTAGCTTAGTATAAAAGCTAAGTTTATGTATTTATTTCTACAGTGACGAGTTACCGGACATCCATAGCACTTTTATCGCAGCTTGTTTTGCTTTGCTTTGCTAGAGGCAAGTACTTTCTACGAACTTTACATATTGTCACATAAATGAACTGCAAATCCCACTATGTTAAATGCTGATCCTTGGGGTAGCAAGTTAGATCTCTACATGTTGTACTTCCAGTTACTACCATGCTTAGAACAGTTTTTATGTATCTCCCACATGATTAGAATATGGGTTATGGGGAAACTGTTAGTAGCGTACGTGATCATGCCCCCTTACTCGTACGTACGTACCGAGCAAGGTTGACATTTTATGTGTACCTTGTCGTAGGCGCACCAGCTGTATTTGTACGTATGTGCATCTATCGCTTGTTTTACTTGTACGGAAGTACATTTTATATACTTGTACCACAGTATATTTTACACCTATTGACCGATCACGTACATGCTATAGTTTTAAACATTAAATATACATCTGTCTCTATGACATATGTGTCCTTGCCATGATAGACTATATGATACCATGCTTTCCAGTTATTCCTCTCATGTTCATTTTTATGTTTCATATGCTAGTTTGTTAGATTCAGTACTTGCTCCCGTCCTGACAGGATAACGTTGTAGGTGTCCTTACTGAGGAAGAGTTACTCTGCGATACATATTATGAAGATACTGCCGAGGACCCGGCTTTGCCATACGAGAATGTTCCTGCGGGGAGACTCGTCTATTTTGCTTAGCTGTTTGGGATATTTAGTGTAGTCATGTATTAGGCTACATATTTTGTAACTGGACATGTATCCAGTTTTACATTTCAGATCACTTGTACTTTGGACTTATATCTATATGAGACGACTTTTGTGTTTGGAGCATTTATGACTTTATTTCACTTATAGAACTGTTAGCACATTTAGTCTTATCCTGTTGTCTTTAAAACAGCTTACTACGTTTTATCTCAACGTAGGCTGGGCATGACTCGGCCTGGCCCAACAATTTGGATAGCGGGTCGTGACAGTCATGTCTTGGACTAAGTCATTGGTACCGACTTACTTTGAGACTTGACCCTTATCTATTTTTTGGAGTCAGCGTAGGCCTGCTCCTACTCAACTGACTCAGGAGACATAATTATTCATATGCCTCCATCCCTTCTTGATTGTGGTTGTGTTATTGCTTATGCATTTACTTATATTATTGTTGTCATTATCTTACCAACATGCCATGCTTTGTTTTGATTGACATGATTTTCAGCTCTTTGGTTTAGTTTTCATGCTTGACTAGATTTCGGAAATTCCGAGGATAGAATTAATTTTTATGTTGTGGAGAGTTGTGAGACTCGTCTTACAGTATCAGTATTTATATACGGATACGTATTTTGTAGTATATTTCGTATTTTTTTGGTTTTCGGAATGCTTTAAAATTTTTCCAACTTATAGATTTTCTTCTTGGACGGCATACCGCCAGCATACCAGTGTATACTGACGGCATACCATCCATACAGATTTTCCACATTTTAGATATTTTCGATTTCAGATATTTTTATGAATAGTATTTTTGATATTTTCGTGAATAGCATTTTGGATATTTTGATGAATAGTCTTTAGATATTTTCGTGAATAGTGTAGATGCACCCTATTATCCAATGGATATTTGGTTTTGTTTGAATGGCCACGATTGACTTAGATTTTGACATGGATCATGATCCAACGGCTAAGATTAATTCTCCCTTATATATATACCATTTTACTTTCTCTTTCCTCTCTCTTTTCATTCTCTTCACTCTCTTTTCATTTTTTCTTCCCTTCGCTCCCCCCTTGGAGCTTGCCAAGAGCTTGGCCTTGAGGCCTTGGGTGTGGTGTCTAACCCTCCTAGGAGGAGGAGTAGAAGATTAGGCTTGGAGCTTAACCTAGGCAAGTACATCTTGCCAAATCTTGAACAAAAATGTTTTTGTTGTCATTTTATTTTCCTTGGTGGTAAATACTTAGAATTTTCCTAAACTCATTTTGTTAAATATGTTTTACTTATGATTCTCGTATATATGCATGTTTCCAAAATTTGTTTAAGCAAGGTTTTGATTTTCTGTTAAAACCCAATATTGACTTAGTAGAAAACTTAGTATCAAGAGTGATACTAGTGTTACCATCATGGATCATGGTCACATATACATATATGAGGTCCTCACCTAGTTTGTATACCATGGATTTTGAGTTTGGTGGCAATCGGAACCCGTTCCTTATCCCGAGGACCTATTTTTGGGAGTATTTTGAGGTATTGATCTATCAAATATTTTGATTTTTGAAAACTAATACTTCCATGTTGTAGGGAATTCAATTCTATACAATTTTGACTTTTGAAAATCAAAATTTTAATTTAAAATGAAGTTTTTATGGTCGAAACAAGTTTTGGCAAAAATTTGAATTTTGTTGCTGTTTAGAAAATCGGTATACCGACGGTATGCCGGTGTATACCGACGGATGCCGATTTTTGCACCAAAAACTTTCTATCTTTAGGTCGGAATACCGCCGGTATGCCGTCGTATACCGCAGGTATGTCGTTTTTGGCTGTTTTTGTCTATTTTTGTCCGTTTCTGCCCCTTTTTGTCCGTTTTTGATATTTTCTTCGACTATAATAATTTCTTAACATGATAAGATGATCTTGCATAGTTAGAGAATGATTGTACACCCTATATACACTTGACACTAGCACATGTTCAATCATTTTCTATGAAATGTACTTAGCTTTAATTATTCTTTTCTACATGCCATGATATATCTTTTGATAGATTCTTTCTTACAAGCTATGATAATTGTTGCCATGACTTCTTTGCTTACTAGATAGTGGCCCATCGTGGCGCACTCATGATATATGTCCTTCTTTGCTTACTAGATAGTGGCCCATCGTGGCGCACTCATGATACATGTCCTTCTTTGCTTACATGATAGTGGCCCGTCGTGGCGCACTCCCTATAGTGGCTCGTCGTAGCGCACTCCTAGATTCCAGTTTATGATAATTTTTTGTTGTGGCTTGTTATGGTGCACATTCTTAATTTTTGTCCAGTTTTGCATGTCTCATGTCTAGGATGGATTCTGCGGAATGCCACACCCAGAATCCAACAAGAAAATGTTAAGGACTATACAACTAGCTTGATTACTTAGACCATTGAGGATTTCCCAGTTACCTGTTTCCCCTTTGGTCTTGGTCTTATATATATATACATGGGATTTGGAGCTATCTGTCATGATGAGCACACTTCCAGCGTACCGTCAAGTATTGCACCGGAAACATTTGTCTCCTGGGCGATGTACCCATTATTATATCTCTTAGGGTACATTTATCTCTCGGGCGATGTACCCACCATTATAGGATATATTTGTCTCCTGGGCGATGTATCCACTATATACTATTGCATCCTTGGCTTGGATCATTCAGGTAGTAGCAGACAGGTAACTGGACTTGGATTTCTCAAACTTGTATTTGTTAGTAATTAGGATTGTGAGAACCCTAGTTAGCTAATGTATAAAGTCATACTCATTGCTTGGTCGTGATTATTGTATGGAGTCCAGTCTAGTCAAGTTTTGTCTAGGCAGTGTCCGAATTTGTTTATTTTCAGTACATCCTTGTTTATGCTTTACTTTTGTCGGTAAATGATTAGATACTAAAGTTCAGTTCAGGAGAAGGGTTACAACCCCGGTCCTTGTTTGGTTTACGGGTTGTAATTTGGATTCCTGATTAGTTCTTAAGTCATCTTATCATTTGTCATTCTATATAGTTACCTAACATGCTCACATGCTCCAGTTACTTAATATGCTCACATGTCCAAGTTATCTAACATGCTCACATGCTCCAGTTATCTAACATGCTCATATGTTCCAGTTATCCAACATGCTCACACGTTCTAGTTATCTTACATGTTCCAGTTATCTTACATGCTCACATGTTCAGTTTAATTCACATGTCCGCAGTTTACATTATGTCATATGTCCATTACTTTATGCTACATGTTGCTTTACTTATTGTCTTTTCTATTCTCGGAATAAGTGCATTGGTAGCGCACGAGTCTCGATTTGCTTTTACTTATTTCTGTCTCTATCCGTTGCTATGATTTGCATGTTGGTTTTAGTTCATAGTTTGGCTTCCTTTGTGGTACTTGCTATTGGGGGTCTGACCCCACTGGTTTTGTATTGACCAGATTTAGTTAAGGAGCCCGAGGATCTTTCATATCTTCCACTCATTGGTGATTACCCAGAGCACCAGAGTACTTGAGTGGGTTTTCTTCTTTTTTCCTACTAGTTATGTACATTATTCTTTTGAGGCTTTTTGCCACCGAGCACTTGTTTAGCTCGTGTTTGGACTTGATATTTAGCCTACGGGCCTAAACATGATTTGCGTATTCTAGACTATAGCTAGAGCTTATCATGTATGACTATTACTCTTGCTAGTTTTCACTTTATATTACTAGCTTCATGATCATCCATGTATATATGGTTTGGGACGCTTTACTATTTTATGTCTGATGATCATACTTCTTGTACTTTACATATTTGTTTGTGATTGAGATACCTAGGATTCTTGACCTAGGATTGCCTATTGGATTGTAGTATTAACCCCCATGTCTATACAGCTTATACGTTATTTCGGAGTACTGGAGTACTTTGGTATACGTAGCTGGCCTGGTCCGTCCCTATTTGCCAGTATTCTGGTTCTGGGGCGTGACATAGGTTTTAGTGGTGGCCGTTGTAAGGTCTGATTTATCAGATATGTAGGGGTTACTGATGTTTAGATATCTCAGTCACAATTCTCCTTTATTGATATCCTTCGTGTTATTCTATATTTCTGATCCTTTGATCTGATATTTGATATATGAATTCCGTCAAAGCCCATACGTCCACGAAGCCGTTACGCACCTTTCGATGCTTTTGGTTCGCGACCACGTCGCCTGGATTGGCGGGACGCACGTCGTATCGAAGGTTTTCGTGATTTTGAAAACAGATTTTCGATCAACTTTGCACAATATTTATTTAATGAATACCGAGATTTATTTAAAACTAAAAAAGGGTTTTGTTGCCCTACATGTTGTCAATAAACTCCTTCAAATAGGTTTTCGATATCATGCATGGTTTGGAAGATAATTAAATGCAAAGTAGGCTAACTCGACTGTTGTCAGTCCTGTTTTCGAATCAGTTTTTCGTCATTTTTGGTATCGATTTTATATCGATTTCGTTTCGATTTAGTTCGAAACGATTCATTGGTGTCAAAGACCTATAGGTTGTGCTTCTATCGAACCAATTGGTTCGAGATGCGATGGAAGAACTTGGAAGAACGTTACCTGTGAAGTTGGCCGTTCGGGCGGTTGCTGCTGCTCCCATCTTCGCTGTACTATGCGCGCGGCCGCGCTGCTCGGCCGGCTGCTGGTCGGAGGTCGGCACGGGGAGGCCGTGGTGGTGGTGGCGGCGTGTCAAGTTTAGGGTTGGGGTTTTCCTCTCGTGAACTCTCGATATGTATATACCAATATATACACGGTTGTGTGCGTGTACAGGGGGTCGGGGGATCGAGCCTCTTTGCTGGGGCTCGGGTTTGCTTGGCTCTTGCTGGTTTGGGGTTGCTGGGCCAGGCCGGCTGGGCTTGGGCCTGGTCGGCTAGGATGCTGCTGCTATTTGCTTGGCTCTTGCTGGTTTGGGGTTGCTGGGCTCGGTCTGGGGCCGGCTTGGTTGGCTGGCTGGGATTTCCTTTTCCTTCTCTTTATTTCTTTCTTTTCTTTTATAAGTAAATGTATCTAAGGGACAATTATCCATGTTATATTTATATACTTATATAATGCATGTATACGATAATTAGTATATAGATGTACATATTCAATACAACCTACTAAGTATTCATGTATATAAAATAATATACATTGTAGTTTTTCAAGAGAAAATATTTATAATTATCCTATACTTATTTATGGAAAATATATAGTCTCAAACACATCCCAAATGCACATTTATATATTATAATAATCTCCAAAATTCCAAATAAAACTCATGATTATCTATTCCTAGGGTATGTATACATGTCTATATATATATATATATATATATATATATATATATATATATATATATATATATATATATATATATATATATATATATATATATATAGAGAGAGAGAGAGAGAGAGAGGGGTAATTTCATTTGACCATGAAATAATAAAATAACCAATAATAATAAATAACAATCCTAATAACAAATAATAATAGACTGCTAGTCATTATTGGTGGATATAGTCATGCACACTACTTATCTGGCTCCAGAAGATCATACAAAAATTTGTAAAACATTATTTAATAATAATACCTATAATGTACATATAACAAATATTTATAAAATAATTACCAATTTCCTAATATATATATACAAAAATATTTGTATTTACCAAACATGTCTACAAGATCGTATTTGGTCCCATTAAATGCCTACAAAGGCTTGGATTCGGTTCGGGCCCAGTTCGGGCTAAGTTGGTACAATCGGGTCATCTAAAATCAATATATCTAATTAATAAATAAATAATTCATCGGTGGGGTTAAGTCGCAACTTGATCTGAATTTTCTAGTTAGGACACACTTATATCTAGGTCTTCCTTGGCATGACTGATAAACTAGTCAAGGCACGCCACTGCACTATCCGTGCCATGATTCCTAGTCGTCTGATACTTCAAAACTCAACCATGGCTAAAGTCATCTACCGTAATAATTAACTTAATAATTATTTATATAATTCTGAAAATCACCATTCAAATAAAATAATTAATATAAAAAAGTATTTCAAAAATTTTCGGGAAGGGGAGCTACACCATTGCAACGTAACTTACCATGTTTATTTTCTGTCATATTTATAACAAGTTTATGATTAATGTGCAAGTGTGGGTCACTGGCAATTCAAGCTATCATGGACGTATAGCCTGGTCGAGACGACATCCTTTCAGCACGGGTAGCTATCCCCGCCGAAAGTCCCGAATGACCCGTGCTAGCATCCAGCACACCTATCTTGCATTCCTCCTAGGCCGAAACGGTCCCGTGGCCTCGGGTTGCCGTTCGAGGAAGCGAAGCCTTGCGCACAAGTTGTTCATGACCATGCTTAAGTTAACAAGTTATTCAAGCACGTTTCATGGTATCGTTGGGACTATTATGTAATCGATTCATTTACTTTGTTTTACAGAGCCTGAAATAATTCTATCTTTTTTAGAACCTATATTTTCTCTTTTTGAGCATAGAACTTGTATTTTCCAAGTAAATTACTCTAATTCGATGCAGTTATTCGAGTTCTTGTTTTCGAAACAGAGGGTCGAGGTGAAGGCGGTCAGCCACTCACTTTTGTCTTTGATTCAGGCGAGGGACTGGTTGGCAACGCTTGGACGTCGCCTACACGATCACCTACAATCGCATAAGCAACTGATTAGAACACTGTGTTATTCAAAGAGATTCGATAATGAATTCGAAATTCGAAAGCGCAAGCCATTAAACTATCGAAAACATTCACGAAAATGTATTCATGAAAATCAAAGCCAAAGCCAAAGCAAGTACAGCATTAAAAACAGAGCAATGGGAGGTCTTTCCGACTCAGCCACAGAGCCAATCCTTGAGGCGCAATCCGCTGAATGTGGGATTAATTCAGAAGAAGCCTTTCTATAACGATAAAAGGATCTGAATTCAATCATTCGCGTTCAACCGATTTGATCGATTCCGACCTATCGGTCCCGACCGAATCGATAACGACGGTGTTCCTTTCTCGCACACCCCATGGACAGAGAATGGGGCACGGTGTAGGGACGGGACACTACAGTCGCCTTGAATTAAAATCCCTCGTCTGAATTTGTTGGGTGTGTTGGTTATTTGGAAGCAACTCAATATGATTCAATATGGAGGAATTAATTTAGTCTCATATTGAATACAAGATACTGGTCTCCTTTGCTTAAATTGCCTAACTCATCATATTAGGTAAGTGAGTTCCGTTGGTGATGGACCCAAGCCCAACAATTTTTGAGCTGGTGCATGATCTCTTTTTATATCTTTTTGTGGAATTAATATTGTTGATACAAAATCAGGTTTACAAAACAATTTTTTCTTTTTATTTTATATTTTTCATCTTCTCGTTCACAAAATCTCAAAGAGAACATAACTAAAAAAACCCTCAAAAACAAAAAATCTGCCAAAGTCCAGTCAAGGGTAAAATGGTAATTATCTACCTTTTTGTTTATTTATTTATTTGAATTACGGTTGCAATTGTTGGTATTTCGCTACCACAATTTTTACATAATCTCATTACGAGATTATTAATGTCGTTATGGGATCAGGGTTACAAAATATTTTTATGTTTTTTTAATCTTCTCTCTCTGTGAAAATCTCAGATTGAAGACAAAACTTGAAAACTCCTTCAGAATGAAGAACTCCCCCAAATTCCTTTGTCCATCTTGTCCATCGGACAAAGGTTTGTTGATCGGTGGTTGGATTAACCACCGGATGCATAGTATCGGAGGTCATCTGGATTCATTATATCTCGGGAGTAGATTGTCGTCTTCTTACTACACTTCATTGGGGTGAAATATATTATAAGGACAATATTCGTTCAGTATCATGTCTCGAAGCCTTACTCATTGTTCTTATTTTTAGTTTATGTGATTTTTCTGGTTGATTCTTTAGAAATATTTTCGACTTCAGATTAGGTGGATAAACCTGTTTATATTCGACCCAACTCGTATAGTTTTGTTCTATTTTGTTGATCGTTTCTCCGTCGGGTCAAAATTGTCCCAGTAAACCAAATTTTACATTTGACAACCTAAAGGGAGAAATTGTTCAAAAAAATCGATACTTTTAAATAATAGCAGAACTTGAAAGACTACATCGTAAATCTTTCATTATGCCTAAAATATTCTTATCTTAGCTTACATTATTTAATATTTAAAAATATATATTTAAGAATACAATGTTAATTATAACACAATCATCATTAATGTCCACTGCCATCGTTAATATCTAATACCATAGTAAATATTTATTATCCATAGTAAATATTTAATATCTAATACCATAGTAAATATTTATTATCCATTATCATGTCTCAATCCACTATTACTTTTTTTTATTGTTGTATAAATACTAATTACTAGTAATGTAAAGTGGTTTGAAAACGACTCAAAATCGATGAGTCTATGTCGCTTTTAAACACACGACCATTTATTTTTAAATTTTAACTAATTGTAGACCTAATATTATTTAATTATAACTAAACAACTTTAATGTGAAATGCATGTTGTTGTTACTAGCTACTTATAAATATCTCATTCGCAAATAAAATGAAAAATAAAAGGGTTATTTACACTGACAAATGATATGTTTTGTATTTATTAAGGGGACATTCACTAGTTTAAAAATAAATACACTGACACCACCTGATCTTTATATATTTTTTTTAAAGTAGGGGGTGGTCAGTGTAAATCATTTACGTAAATTACAAAACTTAGGAATGGTTCGTGTATTTAACACACGGGATGTCATTGTGTTTATTTTTAAACTAAGGGATATCCACGTAATAAATACTAAAATAGGGGGTGTCAGTGTAAATAACCCAAAATAAACTGAAATTTTTATATAGGATAAAAAAGTTTGGGATAATTGTAAAAAAAAGAAAGAAGTTTGGGGTAATTGCAAAAGGGGGAGGACACGCCAAGTGACTAGGCGCGTGAGGAGGGGCGCCAAGTGACTTAGCGCACGTGGGGAGTGGGCACAAAGTCACTTGGCGCGGAGTAGGGGAACGCGGTAAATAATGGAATATGTTTTTAGTTTATAAATTTTGAATGTAGTTTACAATGGGATAATTTTTCTTTTTGAATGTAATTTGTCAAAATTATCCTGAATAAATTTCAAATATGTTTTTAGATATATTAGATAACAAATAATTATTTTATTATCATCCAAGATTTATCAGATAATTGTTATTATCTATATTAGATAACAAATAGTTAAAATTATATATATGAATGGAATATTTATAATAACAAATTATCTTTTAGTTATATCATAAAAAATATAGCAGATAATAGTTATTATCAATATTATATTTTTATGATATATATAGATAATTTTAATAGAACAAATAGATAATTTAGTTAGAAACTCGTTGTTAATTTAAATACAAATATAATTAAACTATCAAATATATTTTATAAAAATTAACAAATAGATAATACTTACAATATTATCATTCAAATTTTTTAAAAAAACATATTTAAAATTTATTGTGGATAATTTGAACAATTTACATTGTAAACTATAAATTATATTTAAACAAACTACTAAAAGCTAGTTTATTGTGGAGAAATATCAAGTAGTTTGTTTAAATTATATTTGAATGATAATATTTCTCCACAATAAATGAGCTTTTAGTGGTTTGTTTAAATTTTTTATGATATAACCAAAAGATAATTTGTTATTATAAATATTTCATTCATATAGATGATTTAATTATTTGTTATCTAATATAGATGATAACTATTATCTGATAAATCATAGATGATAAGAAAATAATTATTTGTTATCTAATATATTTAAAAACAGAATTGAAATTTATTATGGATAAAATATCCCATTATAAACTACAATCAAAATTTAATAATTCATTTATATTTAATACATTTAAAATTATAAATTATCCTATTATAAACTACATTCAAAATTTATAAACTAAAAACATATTCCATTATTTACTTGGGTTCTCCCACTCCCTACTCGCGCCAAGTGACTTGGCGCCCACTCCCCACGCGTGCCAAGTCACTTGGCGCTCATTTCTCATGCGCCAAGTCACTTGACATGTCCTTCTGCTTTCTACAATTATTCCGAACTTTTTTCTTTTTTTACAATTATTCTAAACTTATTTATGCTATATGAAAATTTCTGTAAAATAAAAGGAATTTTTTTTTCACATAAACATATTTTATTACGAATATTCACCTAAAAAATTAGATAGAATTTTTTTTAAAAAATAGTGTAACTGAAGTTGATAAATGTTTAAAAATTGTAAATAACTTATTATATAACATTTTTAAAAGAAAGTATTATACCATATATTATTATAAAAAATACGTAGAAATCACGTGCACTAGTCTGAATAAAGTTCAACAGCAACGAGCTTGTATGAAACAGTTGCACGGAGCCAGAGAAGGAAAGAGGAAAGTGACTAATTTTGGATTTGTGGTTGGCATACAGCTGGAGGTTGGTACAACCTGTCGCCTCGTCCCCATCTGACGGAGGAAGTTGGAATCCGAAGAAAACGGTATCTAATTAATTATCTAAGCTGCCACCGCGGGCCAGGCGCCAACGGGAAGACGGCGTCAAGTGGGCCCCATGGAATTTTGGGGGTACAGACGTGGGTGCGGGTGGGTGTCAATTCTATCTTCCGGATTCGTAGACGGAGTTAATTTCCGGTGGGCCCTGCAGTCTTGGCGTAACCCGGCTTGCCGGAACCGCTTGGATGGACGCAGCCCGGCCCCGTTCCGTTGATGGGGCCCACATCCGGTTGCGTCCAGCTGTTTGGTGGGCCCGGTTTTGTTTGCGGACGACAGAGTGGATGGAGTGATGCTGCTTAGGTGTGCCTCGTGCGGAAGACCTGGGCTCCCTGGTGCGTGGGCCCAGACATGGGTGTAACCAAACCGGACGGATAGACGACTGACACATGTCAAACCAGAGTTTTAGAATAAAAGGACTTTAATATATGTGTTTATAATTATAATCAATATGTGAAATAGAAATTAATTCTATGAAATATTTTCCTAAAAAAAAAATGCATAGAATTTTTAAAAAAAATCATAAAAAATTTAATGGAAAAATTATGAATGTCCAAAAATTGTCAAAGTTTTATGAAAAATCCACTCAGTTTCGATACTTCCTCTTTTTTCATACGCCGCTCAGTTTCGAATCTAGGTTTTTCTCCTCCAAAATCTTCAAACCTTATTTCAAAAACTCGTCGAAAAATTTCGGAAAGACGGACAAACGGTTAAAAACTGTCAAAACGGAGGTCCAAACATCATTTTTTTTGCGATTTTAAAATTTTGAAAGGCCGACTAACGGAGAAGCAGTTAATCTTCGGCTCCTCGGATATACGCTCCTTTTGCGACAAACCGGACCTCGTTTCGACCTCCCAGTCAAAAGTTATGGCCCTTCAAAGTTTCAACTGGACATAAAATGTAGGAGAATGATCATTTTTCGTGATAATATCACGGAGAATGACCATTCTCCATGCTAAAACCACGAAAAATGGCCATTCTTCTTGTTAAATTGACAAAGAATAGCCATTCTCCGTGTTAGAATGACGGAGAATGGTCATTCTCCATCAATTTAACCAATTCTCCTTGTTAAATTGATAAAGAATAGTCATTCTCCGTGTCAAAATTGACAAAGAAAGGTCATTCTCCGTTAATTTAACAAGGAGAATAGTCATTCTCCTTGTTAAATTGACAAAAAATAGCCATTCTCCGTGTCAAAATTGACAAAGAATGTCCATTCTCCGTCAATTTAACAAGGAGAATTACCATTCTCCGTCATTTTAACACGGAGAATGGCCGTTCTCTCCATGTTAAAATGACGGAGAATGACTATTCTCATTCATTTTATCACGGAGCCATTCTCCGTTATTTTGACACGGAGAATAGTCATTCTCCAACTTTTTGACATGGATAAGGCAATTCTCCGTGGTTTTAGCACGGAGAATGGTCATTCTCCGTGATTATAACACGGAGAATGGTCATTCTTCGTGTTAAAATCACGGAGAATGATGGAGAACAGTCGACAGAAACCTAAAATCTATTTTTTTTTTTGTGGAAAAAAATTTGTCAGGAACAAAAATTCAAGAGTTTTCGTTTTTCTTTCAAAACGATGCTAACTCTTATGGAAAAGAAGAAGAAGATCTTCTCTCCACAATTGACCTAATCGTCGAAAAATTTCAAATCTCTCCACGATGATGATGATGATGATGATGATGAGCGATTATCGGAGTTCGACTGAATATATAAAAGTACAGTGAACTACGAACGATATTTACGATCTCTGCTGAAGATGAGAGCAATGGAATTCAGATCTCTCGTGAAGAAGAAGAAGATGAAAATCGCAATCCAAATCTGAGTTTGTGCGAAGGATAGTTATGGTATTATAAAGATGGCAATTTTGTAAATACAGAGCATCTAAAAAAAAATCTTAGAATATATATTTAACGTGAAAATATATAATTCTGGACATTTCATAAAACCATCTTACGGGTGGATTTTTCATACAAACCAACCCCGAAATTGGGTTTCTCTGCAATTTCCAGAAATTTTAATTTGTGTGTTAGATTGTCATTATTTTCCACGTAAAATAGTTATTTTCCATGAAAAATGATGTTTTCCTATGGGTTGGACAAGTTTTATTTCCCACCATTTTAGAACAAAATATGAAAAATGATAGTTCTTGAAAAATAATTTTATGGAAAATATAAGCTATCAAACACTACAATTGGTGGAAAATGATAAAAATATTTTCCATGAAAAAAACCCAATCAAATACAGCCTTAATATTATCTAGTTTTATTTCTATGAGCTTGTCTAATTTAAGAGCAACGGTGGGACAAACAATAATATGTACATTTTTCGTATATAATTGTCTTGTATATAATTGTTTTGTTGGTAAACCTCCTCTCAGAAGATAGAACTAAGGCCGGTCTAGAAGGTTGGGTTATCCTAGTTGTAGTTGATTTTGGTTGTCTTTTGATCTAGTCTCTTGTGGGACGCCTTGGGGTTCACCTGCTACCTCGACCTCTTGTACCTCGACCTCTTACCTCTTGTACGTCATGTTACGTCTGGAGGTTGTTCTAAGTCGAGAAGTTTGTGTAAACCCAAAGTCTTACATGACTCATCTTCCGGTTGGTCTGAATAGAAGACGCAGTTAGATGCTCGACCAATTTGAATTTTTCAACAACATAGCCTTTACAAGCTAACTAAATAGAATACTTATATTATTCTTATTGTTAACCAATAAGTTACAGTTAGTGGTTGTCCACTAATTAAGAAAAATTAATATATTTATTTTAACCCTAAAATACTCATATATTTGTATATGTTTACGATGAATAAAGAAAAATATACACAAATTTTGAAAAAAAAAAAAAAAAAACTCTCTTTCTCCTTCTATTCACAAGTTATCACCACTAGACTTTAACTGAGAAAAAGTACATCAATGTATTTCATTAGTTATCCTCCAAGGAAGATCCTTACCAGTAAGGCTAGAATTTATTTTTCATTCGTCTACCTTTGTTGGTAGGCGAAACTATACATGCATGACTGTAACAAGTATAGAGATGGAATATACTTTGACCTTTAACTTGATTTTCCTGCATTGTCTTTGAATTCTTCTTTTCCATGTGTTATTGTGTGGTAGTATAATACAAATTTGCTGATTCCAGTATGACTACTATACGTAATGATCTATATTTTTTTTTTACGATAAAAAGAAATTGTATTCATTATTGGTTTAGAGGTTATGATTAACTTAAAATTATTTATTGTTTGTATGTTATCCTAATCGACCCAGCATTTGTCCGCAGTTTTTAGCGTCAATTGGTCTGCCGTCACGTGTCGGTCTCCCATTGAAGAGGATGTTCATATTTTAAGCGGATGGAGCCGAAGAATGCAGAAGAGGCCGGTAATGATCGCCACGTGCATGCAAGCCACATACAGTCACGTCCATCTATGGACATACCATCATAAACCCACCTACAAAGCAACAACAGAAGCAAACAATTGAGCTAGTTTGCCTGATAGTAGCCGCATGGCTGAAGACAAGTTAGGCAGGATGGATATCAGTAACAGGATTTCTGCTGCTGCTACTGTTATCAACAATACGGCTACTATGAAAAAAATAGTATACTAAGATCTCGATCATGTTCCAACCATAGTTGTACGCACTTGGTATCTGTTATATTGGTGCTCTCACCATATATATAGGCCTGTGCAATATTTAGTTATTTTCCCCACCCGACAAAATTCAAGTATAAACACGTTAAGTTGTTGCCACAAAGAGTAGACAATCCACACCCATAGTAGTATACTAAGTGCCACAAGCTCCTGCAAGTGCTTGCTTGTAAGGAACAAAAACATAGGGCATTATTAATCTTCAGGGTTGCTGAAACAATAAAAGTTACAACTTACGCCTTGTACTTGCAGAGGCGGACACGTAAGGGCAAGTGGGGTCAATGATCCCACTCAATTTTATTTTTTAAAGTCATATAGTTCCTTCTGCAAAATACTCCCTTGACGAGAACTACACTCCGTTTGGTTCACAGTAATAAATCATAATTGCAGTATAATCAAATAATTTTTTTCATTGGATTACATTGCGATTACGATTATATAACAGTGTACCAAATGAAGCCTAAGTTGCATATTTGTGATCCTTTTGTTTGCTAGAACCTCAATATTCTTGTAGGAAAAGAGTCACATATCCTTTCCTGTGGGGGTGCCCTAAAATTTGATGAGGGTGAAGCTTGTACTATAACGGTTTCTAGGTTTGTTGGTATAGTAGATGTATTATTGTTCTTTTTCCCTCCAAAATTAGAAATTAAAATGTTCTCTACTAATCAGCTTCTGTTGGTACCTTCATTACGGTATCAGGGTATGCAAGTGTCATTCTATTGCCTTCATCAGTTCTTAGTCGCGGCATTGAATAGCAGGTATTAAATTTGTTTGTTTTAAAAAAAAAATCGTTTCAGTTCTAGTCAATTTCGAACACTGATAAATCCTAACTAGTAAGTTCTGATTCTAAAAAGAGAGAAAGTGTTTGTTCCCTTGTGTATAATAAATGGATAGAATGTGTCCCTTTTTTACATTGTTTTTTTTGTTAGTTTTTATTTTGAAACAAAGGAACATATATGGTGGTTAAATTTAGTTATAGCAGACGAATAAATTTAGTCGTAACAAATAACAACTATAGAGACGAGTTGGACTGAAAATGATAATCATGCAATGTCTTGAACTGAAATGGTTCGTATCCGTGTCTGTTCTGTCAGTGTTCTCAGTGGTATATGATTATGCAGTAACGTATTAATTAGTACTTTTTAGTATTGTCACTTCAATAGTAAGACATCCCAATTTTTAGATGTTAGAAATTTGTTGTGCCCTGTCGATTCATGAGATGAAGAACATAAATTAAATTGATTGCGGAAGCATACCTGAACCATTGTCTTTGGTTGACGAATCTTGAAGCAGACGTTTTTCTTTGTGGGATTTGATCTTCCAACTCGCTACGGCCCTTAATAATAAAGATTAAATCTTTATTCCTCTCTTTGTTGATGGGGATACAGAAGAGAATAGAGAAACCCTCTCTTTGGTGGCCGTATGAGTTGGGGACCATAACCCTAATGAATACATATATAGATATGTGTGTTGTAATATTTCTAATTTGGTCCCACATCAAATTAGAATTATCTCCGGTATTACACATTAATTCCATGACAATTATACCCTTAAGCCAATTTCCATATAGACCACATTAATTTGGCTTAATTATTTAGATAGCCCAAACACAATTAATTTTACATGTGTGGCCCCATAATTATTGAATAATTCCAACAATCTTTCCACTGGGCCACATATGTAACCTTATAATTGTAACCTTAGTGAGCTCATAAATCGCTATCTTAATCCTTAGGGTATATCCGGACAATCTCGTCCATTAACCATCACATAGGATCAAAGCGGCATTCGTCACATATAGCGTAACTAAACCATCAATGGTCACATATACCAATATAGCTAAACGACATAGATCAATCATGGATGCGTAGCATAGAAATTACACGCAATGTATCAATACATGTCTATTTCCAATTGGTCCTCCTTAACTTTAATGAGATCAATACTTTAACATAATGAAAACAGAATGAACTGAATTTCCATATATATGATCAGATAAATATCCAAATACTTTAATACATAAATGTGTCCAAAACCAAATAGCACCCAAATACATAAAATACAAACTCCCACTATATTGCCATATCTTAATTAACACCCATATGAGCAGTATTCTCATGAAAGACCCGGATGATAATGCTTTTGTGAGCGGATCCGCTAACATGGAGTTTGTCCTAATGTGCTATATGAACATTATAACCATTCTGAATTCTTTCCTTCACAATTAGAAACTTTATGTCAATATCCTATTATACAAAGTTTCTGTTTATTTTGGAATACATTACTGCTGATTTATTGTCACACCATAATTTAAGTGGTGTCTTTCAAACACCGTACGTAGGCGCAGCCTTGTAACAATTTCGCAACCATATTCCCTGAATAGATACCCCCAGCATTTATAAACCTTGCTTTCATGGTGGAAGAAATTATGAGTGCATGTTTGACACTCACCCAAATATACCTCCATTAGTCAGCATAACCTGATGTGGATCTCCTGCTGTGTTGGCATCCAACAAAATCGGAGTCGGAATACCTTATGATCTCCAAAATTATCCGATCTCCTACAAAGAGCATATAATTTCATGTTCTCTATTAATTACTTAAGTAGTTTGGCTGCTATCCAATGATCCATCCATATTTGCTTAAATATCTGCTAACATCCTAATATATACGCAATATCCTGACGCGTACATACTTGAGTAACATTAGAC
>JANAVB010034016.1:1910170-1954332 GCA_029216955.1 Iris pallida | reverse complement strand
ATATATATATATATTGGTTATATATGTATATATATATATGTGGATATATATTGTAGATGGGTGTGATGTTTGTGTTTGGATGGGGGGTGGGCATAGAGGGGTCGGCAAAGTGGGAGTGTCTATGAGTTGTGTGTGTGGTTGTTTGTAGGAGAGTGTTTGAGAATGAGTGTGAGAGTATGTGTATTTGTGTGTATGTTTATGTGTGAGATGGAGAGATGAGTTTGTGGGTGTTTAGAGAGGGGAGGAGGATACCCAAAACCTGCTGTCGAGAACAGCCCCTACCTGCTGTCCTAACTGTCCACAGAACAGTCCCCTAAACCCCATGGCTGCCCCCCATTTGCCATAAGAAACAGTCCCTTATAACTCTCTACCTGCTGTCCAAAACAGCAATATAACTCCCCCTCATGGCTGTCAAAACAGTCCATGCATACACCCATGGTTGGCTGTTCCAACAGTCCACATTTGTTCCATGTTTCAGTCCCATACCCCACCACCAAACCATTTCATTTCAGTCCCAACACACCTATATTGCTGTCCTAAATTTCAGCACAATATACACCCATAAACCCAGTTACTCCTGTCCTATAGCAGCAGCACCTTGCTGCCACATTCCAGTCCCCTTTGCCCACATACCAGTCCATATAGACACCCATACATGGCTGTCCCTTTTGACCCTGTTTTAGCCTATACACATACCACAAAATAGCCTCATTTGGCTGTCCTATTTGCCCATATATCAGCCCATATTAACCCCTTAACATTCAGTCCAGATTTCCCCCTAAAACAGCCCAATATTGGCCCTACATTCAGCCCACAGAGCTGTCCCCATATGACTATATGGCTGTCCAGATTTTCCTGAGATGGTTGTCCATTTACCACTCCAAACCTGTCCTAGAACACACTAAATCAGTCCAAAACCTCAGCCTAAGTCCTGTCCTATTTTGACCACAAAACAGTCCTGTTTTATCCTTCATTTCAGTCCACTTTTTCCCCACATGCACAGCCCCTTTAACCCCATCCTTTGTCCACATTCCCCCCCACAATTCAGTCCATATTTACACCCCTAGATGGCTGTCCTATACCACTTGAAATCAGCCCACCAATTACCTATGTGTGTGTGTGTATCTATGAGATGTTGTGTGTGTGTGTGTGGCCTAAGTGAGTGTAGCTAGTGGCCTATATGATAGCCTATTGTCTAAACTAGTAGGAAATCTATAGGAGAGCCTATGAGTGTGGTAAATATGAGAGTACTTTGTGAGAGTGTGGTGTGAGGGTGAATGTGAGAGTGTTGAGAGGGTAAATTCATGAGGTAGGTTAGAAATAGGGTAAATCAATACCACGTATCCTAACATAGCCTCGATACCTAGGATACCTATTTCCCTTGGTAGATAAACCTTAGATAGGTTGATATCTAGCTACCCTAAGGAGTCTAGGTTAGTACCATGGGTATTTGCAGGGTTTCCTTGGGATTGGGCAAGGTATCGGGATTTACCTTGGTAGGGTAAATGTTAGTTTACCTAGAGAATAGGGTATTAGTGTTTGGAGTCTGAGATAGAGTTAGAACTTGATTCCCGTGGTTGGTAATGATCAAATATGGTGCTCATAGACTAGTTTTGACGTCGGTTGACCTTTTTGACCAAAAGTTAACAAAAGTCAACCGAGAGTCAAACTTAGCCTTTAAGCGACCCGATTTGACCGAAACCAACCCAGAGTTGACTAGTTGACTGAAAATCAACTGTTAGTCAACATTTGACTTGTTTGACCTAGGGTTGACCCAGGGTTGACTCAGTGTTGACCAGAGTTGACCAGAGTTGACTTTTTGACCAAAAGTCAACTGTAAGTCAACCCTTGAACCAGATTGACCTAGTTTGACTTGGATTGACTCCCAGTGACCTGGTATAACCCAGTATGAGCCAGTATGACCTAGTGTGACTCAGTCTGACCTAGATTGACCTAGTTTTGACTTAGACTTGCATTTATGACTTGAATTAGATTCCTTTTTCAGTATTTAGTCCTGTTTGACTCATAGTATCTTATCTTAGGTCTGTGATCGCTCTGAGCGTCTGTTCACCCTATTAGCTCAGGACCACAGGTGAGTATATTCACTGATAGTTTTCATTGTCTTGATATCTGCTATATCCGATTCAGTTGTATTGTCTTACTTGATTTTTAGACACGATATTTCACGGACTAGTATATGTCGGATCCTATCATGAGACGTTGTTCCCGGATTACTTGGTATATTGGTACATGACTCGATTTGTTACTTGTACTTGTATAGACATGGACTTGGGAGTGGGCTGATCACCTGCTTTTGAATCCCGTCTCATGACGTATTATGTTCGGATCCTTTATACTATTCGGGGATAGGGAGTTATTAGTGGTTGTGTGATCCAAATCCCCACTTGTTGCTTCACACTTGTACTCGACACTTGTGCATAGCTACTTGTTCATAACTTTCCATGGTGATCGGCCTTATCTTCACACTTGTTATTTCAAACTTGTTATTTGTTTGTAGCCGGTCGGATGGAAAGCCTGACCATGTTTTTTTTCCAAGCCGATCACATGACGCACTAATAATTTAAGGCACCTTTTATATTTATTATCTGTGGTGACTAAGTTCTGTTCGGGAGAAGGGTTACAGCCCCAGTCCTTGTTTGGTTTAGGGGTTGTAACTCGGCTTTTCGAACAGTCCCCAAGTCGCCCTATATACATTTATAGCGTCGTCCTTTTCAGTACTCACACCATTATATATATATTTCCAGTTGATTTTGTCTTGTATTTTATTACACTGTCTCTTATAGAATTTATCAATTCATGTGGAACTGCTGTTGGTGTTTGTACTTGCTCATTTTCCTGACATGATACCGTTGACAAATTTTTACAGATGATTCAGAGGCTGATTGCCCGACCTACTACGGGGTTGAGTCTGATGGATTAGAGTTAGACCGTGGCTTATTGGTAGAGCCACTAGACTTTGCTCATCCTGAGTAGCATAGTTAGTTAGGTTTGCCTGGCCTGCGAGCCAGCTAGTACATTTTCAGTTTGTAGTATCGATTATATATATTTTCTGAGACTGGATGTTTGTGTATAGCTCTGACTTGTGGATCTTGGACTCATTTCCTGTTTTATCTATCATATTTTACTTTTCGTGCTATCTACCTTAGTTTGATATATGTGATTGAGACTGTATTGCTATGTCACCTCCTTTCGGAGTGTATATACTGTACAGGTACATTTATCTGTTTTAGTCGTAGTATTTACAGACCCTATATATAGTATTCTACCGCCGATACTGCGGCGTAGGATGAACGTAACCACGTGCTCGTGCCCCTCTTCAGGGTGCGGGTCGTGACACATTTTTGTGGTGGCCCATGTAGGTCAGTGTCACAATTAGTACGATCTCGTAATGGTGCTCGACTTAGAGTGCTAATTACGAGCCTGCGACTAGCACGTAGGATCTAGGGTATGGTAGGAGTTACTCAATCACATTTTAGGAAAAACTCTGATCTTTTGATTACCATGACAACTCTTCTTGCATTTGAATTCAATTGTCCTCCTTTGATAATATCTTATCATGTGCCATATTGATCTCTTGGGTTCAATTCATCTTCAGGATGACGGTGACTCGTTCTCAGGCAGCAGGGCCTAGTACAGTTCCAGAGAGGTCAGATCCGGGAGGTCTTCCACCTCCGGCTACGGGAGTAGCAGTCGAGAGAGCAGTAGCCACAGTCCCTGTCCTTCAGGCAGGAGTAGCAGCGACAGTTCCCGGAGGTCTTCCACCTCCAGCTGAGGGAGCTGCAGTTCAGTGAGCTGCCACCTCAGTTTCTGCCCTTCAAGCGGGAGCAGCAGCGACGGTTTCAGGAGGTCTTCCACCTCCAGCAGCGAGACCGTCCATAGTCATCCCTGATATACTTTCACAGCCGCCTCCGCTACTGACAGATACCCAGGGGATGATGACCCTTCTGCAGCAGATGCTGCAGACACAGAGAGCACAGACAGAGGCACAGCACCGTCAGGCAGAGGTGCTGCGACAGACCATGGAGAACTCGCATCAGCTAGCTATGGCAGCAGTGGAGAGGGGTGCACCGGCTGCAGTTCAGGGACCACCAGCACAGCAGCAGGGTCAGGGAAGGTCCGGTACACACCTCCACTTCAAGAAGATGAACCCGCGGGAGTTCAAGGGTACCGAGGGTATCCTATACGCGGACGAATGGCTAGAGGATGTCCAGCGGAGTCTGGAGTTGGCAGAGGTCCCGAGAGGTCTGTGGGTGACGTCTGCAGCGAGCCAGTTCTTCGATATAGCGCTGACTTGGTACCGCACGGATCCGCGTGCGTTAGTGAGGGGATTGTCTTGGGAGGACTTCCGGAAACTCTTTAAGGAGAAGTTCTACCCGTGTCACGACCCGCACCCGGATATACGGATACGAATACGTGGGCCACGCCCAGCCTACGCTGCAGTATCGGCGGTAGAACGCTGTCTAGTACCCAATAAATATATACTACGTCTAGAAGGCCTATAACTATAAATATACTCTAGTCACATCACAAACAGCTAGGGATGATAAGACAAGAAGATAACTAAAGCACAAGAGCAACTAGAAACTACTAGAAGGAAACATAAGACAGGAAATAAAGAAGGAAAAACAAGACGAACTAAGGATAACTACCAGGCAACTCACATAGAAGAATAGTGAGATCCACCTCAGCTAGCAACATCATGAAGTCCACTAATGGTATAACAACTCCTAAAATATTATCAACGGTATCCTGTCAGGAAAATGAGCAAGTACAAACACTAACAGCAGTTCCATGTGAATTGACAAATTCTATAAGAGACAGTATAATAAACTACAAGACAAAGATATATGAAAACTTGGGAACCGTTCGAAAGCTGAGTTACAACCCTTAAACCAAACAAGGACCGGGGTTATAACCTTTCTCCCGAGCAGAACTCAGTCTCCAATCAAGGTACATCATAGAGGCATATAAAACATGTGAGTAACTGGAATCATAGCATGGTGAGAAGTACTCTATGTAGAACAGAACAGGATATATGATAAGATAAAGTAAATATAAAATGTGCCTCGAATATTATAGCATAATGTGATCGGTATGGGTCAAGATCAGGCTTCCAGCCGACCGGCTACAAGTACGTGGACACGGCCCGGCCGGGATGGTAAGCTATGGAGCAAGTAGTAGCACAGGTCAGGCTATACCCATCGTGAGGTGAGGGTATAGCTATGATACAAGTAGTATGTCACGACCCGATCCCAACTAATTGGATCGAACCGGATCATGCCCAGCCTGCACCGTTGTTGAGACGGCGGCAGTAAGCTGTTCAGTAGCAGGTAACCATACAACAACACAACTATTTGTCACAACTCAACTTCGAAAATAAACTTTATTAAACTGAAATTTAAATACAAATAAAACTGTTCTGAAAGGAAATACAGAATTTGAAATAACAAAATGCAGAAAAAGGGAAAATCTATCTATCGGCCTGAACTTCGGCCTCAGTCCCAACGTCCTCCTGTGGGGACTCTGGCAGCACAACCGGGTACAATACAGGGTCGTAGTAGCTGTTGTAAAACCGATCTGTATCCTCAATATCCCCTAAAAATATATTTCCAGTCAGGAGGAAGCAAAGTACAATTCATGCTAATTTTTAAACAGTTAAATAAGTAATAGAATCATGCAGTTCTAAACAGTTTTAAAACTTGAACAGTTTGTTACAGTAAAAACAGTAATTTGAACAGGCAATAAAATATGACCGGCTTAGGTTTGTTACAGGAAGGATAAGGGGTTTTTGTTACAGTAGTGGTCATAATCATTACGCTATTCCCCACTCCCCAGTAGTTACAGTACAGTACTCTCGGAGAGAGCTTCGTGTTTGCATCGTGGTTTAGACATGCAGTAAAGCGATTAAATAAATAACTGTAAACTAACATAAACTATACTTGCCTAAAATGAAAATGACTGGAGAGGTAGAAGACTTCGAGACGGGAAGTTAGAGTCGTCCTCGAATTCCTACATTCGAGAGATTGACTCAGCATTAGGTTTACCAACTTAGCTAGGCTAGTTGTAATCTCTATTTGCGACCTAGTCCAATTTTAATTCTTAAACTAACCAAACACAGAAAAACACGGTTATTAAGTGCGTTGATTTAATACGAGGGAAAATATCATTTTAACTTTGAATTCGGAAAACTCGTTGTTGCCAGATTATTTATGAAAACTTGGTAATTTTTATAAATATAATTATAAAGCTAATCTTTCTTATTTTAGTGAGAAAATACGTGATTTTTAATTATTAACGAACTTGTCAATTTTAGGTGAGAAAATATTAATTAATTTTATACGAAAATACGTTTTAATCATTTTAATCGTTAAATATCAAAAACTCAAAAAACTAGAAAATGACAGGAAAATTCTAAGCTATTACAGTCACAGACCACAGCCAGCTGGGCTTATGCCCATTACAATTTATTTACATAAATTAAAATAAGATAAGACTGACGTTAGTCCTAAACTGGAAATATTAAATAAAATTAAACAGAAATAAATATAAAAATAAAGTAAATCATAAGTCTCAGATATGGTCCAATCCTCATATTGTCTAATTGCCTCAACGTCCGGGCGGGACCGATTTCGTTTGCACTTAGCCGGGTCCATTGACCGATACGGTCGTCACCCAAAATCAAATATCGAATAAAATTCCGAAAATCATTTTAAATTTATTTTAAAAATAATTCAGGATTTACAGAAAAATCGGGCAGCATCTCCTCTGTTTTTGGTCAACCCAAAAACTGGGAAAATGGCGCCGATAATTCCTTCAAGTCCCAAACCAGGGAAAACCCGAATTTTATATATATAGAATATCCACAACCAATCCACAGCATAATCGGGACGACCCGAAATAATTTCGGAAGTCCGATTCCAATTCCACAAATCACAGAACGTTCCCGAAAAATTCCGGAAAACTAAAACATACCAAAAATCCATTCCCAAAATATTTCGGGAATCCAAAATAATTCACAGGACCTTTCCGAGGGTCCCGAAAAATTACGATGTCGCTAAAACCGAATTCCCAAAGGGAATCGGGGACCATTTCATCATCGACTAAGATAATAAAAATGAGCGGGACAGGGGGTTATACCTCGGATTGCTCGGCTAGAGCTCTCAGATGAAATAATAAAAGAAAATAGAAGTCCAGCAGCAACGTAGGCTCGGAGCAGTGCCTGAAGTCAGGTCCAGCTCCGGGGCAGGGATCGGAACCCACAAAATGTGCACGAAAAAACACAAAAGTGAGCCGAGGAAGAAAATCTGCAGAAAAGAGACACACCGGAACGGTGCTATCGGGTGAAACGCCGACAAGGGAGTGCTGGCGAAAGGGCGCGGGTGTCGGGGACGCGGTGACAGGGTGCTGTCGGCGGGGAAGCCGACGGATCCGGAGGGGCGCGCGCGAGGGGAGCTCAGCACGGGGCGCACGGTCGCCGGAGGGGCGCCGGCGGGGGTGCTGTCACACGGGGCATCGACGGAGCGCGGAGGGGCGCTGGTCGGCGGACGCGGGTGGCCGCGTGCGTCGGCAGGGAGGCCGCGCGGGGTGGTCAACCGAAGCACGGAGGGGGTACTCGGCGGCGGGCGTCGGAGTTCGGCCGTGGGGCACGGCCAGAGATGGTCAGCTGAGAAAGGGGTTTGTGGAGTGAGGGAGAGGAAATGGGGGTTTGGTGAGAGTTGGTTTGTGGAAAGAGAGGGAAAAGAGAGTGTTATACTCTGTGAGGAAGAGAGTGAGGGAAAGTCTGCTCTTCTGTGAGGAGAATTAGAGTAGGTGAGGGAGAGTGCTTCTCTGGAATGAGCCAAGGGGAGTGGTGTGTGTGAGTTAAATATGGGGAGTGGGGGTTTGCGTGTGAGGAAGAGAGGGGATGAGGGAGAAAAATAGGAAGAGCTGGCCATTTCGTGTGTGAGAGTGGGGTGCTGGTCCTATGGGACCAGCTGACTAGTTATTTTTTTTATAATTATTAGAACCAAGTCAAAAATTAAATTTAAAAGAAAAGAGGAAAAGGATTGGGTTTGGCTCAGGCCTGGGTTTGGGTTCGGACTCGGGTCTGGGTCTGAACTCAAAAAGCCATGTTTATTATATAATTTTCGAAATCCTTTTCACTCAAAAATATTTAATAATAATAATAATAATATATTTACTAAAATTAATACTAAACACTATTATTTATTAATTACAAAAGGTATGGGTTTCACAATCTTCCCCCCTTAGAAAATTTCGTCCTCGAAATTTAAAAGCAAGGTTAGGAATTATCTCAAGTCTCAAACAGGTACGGGTACTGCTCCCGCATCTGGTCTTCTCGCTCCCAGGTTGACTCGCCTGGTGAGTTGTGCCGCCACATCACTCTGACTATTGGCGTCACGGTGTTCCTGGTTCTCTTCTCGCCTCGGTCCAAAATTGCCACTGGTTTCTCCGGCACTGTGAGGCTAGGTCCAATCTCCAGCTCTGAATGGTCCAAGATATGGCTCGGGTCTGGGATGTAGCGTCTCAGCTGCGAGACGTGGAAGGCGTTGTGGACGCCTTCGAGACTTGGGGGTAGAGCCACCCGATAAGCCACTTCTCCAATCCTGTTAAGTATTTCAAATGGACCAATATACCTGGGGCTCAACTTTCCTGCTCTGCCGAAGCGAATTGTTCCTCTAGTAGGCGAGATCTTCACAAATACACTGTCGCCTGCTTCAAACTCCAAAGGCCGTCTGTTGCAATCGGCCCAATGCTTCTGTCTGTCTTGGGCTATCCGGAGCTTGTCTCTGATCATTCTCACCTTCTCTGCTGCTTCGGTCACCATCTCAGGTCCAAGCAACACTCGTTCTCCGACGTCGTCCCAGGCAAGTGGAGTGCGGCAACGACGTCCATAGAGTGCCTCGAACGGTGTCATCCCGATACTAGCTTGGTAGCTGTTGTTGTAAGAGAACTCTACCAAGTGCAAATGGTCTTCCCAAGACCCTCTAAATTCCAGGACACAGGATCTCAGCATATCTTCTAGCGTCTGGATTGTTCTCTCCGATTGTCCGTCAGTCTGAGGGTGGTAGGCGGTGCTGAACTTCAGTTGGGTTCCCAAGCTGTCATGCAAACTCTTCCAAAAGTGAGATGTAAATCTGGTATCTCTGTCAGATACGATACTTACCGGAACTCCATGAATCCGGTAGATGTGCCGCATGTACAGTTGTGCAGTTGTGCCAACTTCTCGGTGGATAAACCAACCTTGAAGGGGATAAAGTGAGCTGACAGTCGGTCCACTATAACCCAGATGGCATCCTTTCCTCCTTGGGATCGAGGCAGTCCCGATACAAAATCCATCGTTATGTGCTCCCATTTTCACTTCGGAATGTCAAGCGGCTGCAATAATCCTGCTGATCTCTGCCTGCTAGCTTTAACTTGCTGACAAATTAAACATCTAGCCACATACCTGGATACATACTTCTTCATTCCATACCACCATACTATAGTCCGCATGTCCCGGTACATCTTGTTGGCTCCTGGATGAATGGAATACTGCGACTGGTGCATTTCTTGCATCAGTTCGTTCCTCAGTTCGCCAGTTGGTACGCACAGCCTCGTACCATTCTTCAATGCTCCATCGCTGGCAATTAAGAATCCTTCAAGTGTTCCTGCCAGTACTTGGTCTCTGAGTTTGCAAAGCGTCTTGTCTTGGAATTGTGTCTCCTTGATCCTGTCCATAAGACTCGAACGCACTTGCAACTGCATCAATGATGATTCAGCTCCTGGTACGATGGCTTCTCTTCCAAGTTTATTCATCTCCTCCTCGGGCAGTACAACTTCCAATCCAAGCTTCTCCATGTCCTCCAGCAAATGGCGCTCCTTGGTTAAGAACATCGCCATTGGGTATCGACTAAGTGTATCTACGACAACATTAGCCTTACCCGGATGATACTGCAGGTTGATATCAAAATCCTTCATTAACTCCAGCCATCGTCTTTGTCTCATGTTCAGCTCCTTCTGAGTGAAAACATATTTCAGACTTTTGTGGTCCGTAAATATTTCCACTCTCTCTCCATACAGGTAGTACTTCCATAGCTTCAAAGCAAATATCACCGCTGCAAGCTCCAAGTCATGTGTGGGGTAGTTCTTCTCATGAGTCTGTAATTGTCTAGATGCATAGGCAATCACTTTCTCGTGTTGTTGAAGAACGCAACCCAGTCCTTTTCCGGAAGCATCACTATAGATTGAGAAACCGCCGGTACCTGCGGGTAGCGCAAGTATCGGCGCCGTTGTGAGCCTCTTCTTCAGTTCCTCAAAAGCTGACCGGCACGCTTCAGACCATATAAACTCCTCGTTCTTCCTGGTAAGCTTCGTCATTGGCTCCGCAATCTTGGAAAAATCCTTCACGAACTTCCGGTAGTAGCCCGCTAGTCCCAAAAAGCTCCTGATCTCTGCAACCGAACTTGGTGCAGTCCACTTCTCAATAGCAGCTATCTTCTTTGGATCCACCGAAATTCCTTTTCCTGTGACAACATGGCCCAAAAATTCCACTTTGTCTAAAAAGAATTCACATTTGGATAGCTTACCATAAAGCTTCTCCTTCCTCAAGGTACTCAGCACTTTTCTCAAGTGCTCTTCATGCTCTTCCTCCGTCTTCGAGTAGATCAGTATGTCGTCGATAAAGACAACAACAAACTGATCCAGATATTCATGAAAAACCTTGTTCATGAGGTTCATAAATACCGCAGGAGCATTCGTCAGTCCAAACGTGTAAAACCCCTATTTTTTTAATTTTTTTTATTATTTTAATAGAATTCAAATTAATTTTATGCAATTTATGATTTTTATTATTTATTTTATTAGAAATGACCATAGCCATTGTTGAATTTTGGAACACAAGGCGACCATGAATTTTGGCACGAAAGATGTAGTAGTGTGCTTTGACCAGTATATTAGCCATGTCGTGGAAGGCCTAGCCATAGTTCAGTCCGAACTAAAAAAACCAGGCCGAGTTGTGAAATAACGCATTTAAAATATTTTATTTAGATATTACTTTATATATTGATTTTTAGATGATCCGGGTTGTCCAAACCAGTCCGAATTGGGCCCGAACCAATTTTAGCCCAAGCAAGCAGGTAGTGTGACCAATGTGGCCATGTAGACATATTTTATGCACTTAGAAATATTTCCTAAACTATTTTAGAATTTTATGTACAATTTCTAATTATTTAAATATTTGTACAATTAATGGTATTATATTATTAAATAATATTTTACAATATTGTACATGTTCCTGGACCCGGATGAGGGTGTGTGGTAAAGTTCACACGTTGGAACAATTTTTATTATTTTATTATTACTAAATTTATTTTGTGAAAATTAAATAGACATTTTATTATTGTTGATATTATTTGATATTAATGTGATATTATTATTGTTGTCTTTTATGGCAATTTAAATTTGTGTATATATATAAAAATATATTTTAGACGCATCATATATATAGTTAGATAATATTAAACTTTATTTCAAATTGGTGGATATTTAATAAACATGTTTACCTATTTAAATATTTTTTTTTAGTTGATTTATTAAGGATTAAATTTATATATATATGTAGATATGCTCAAATATATTAAATACTTGGATAGTTGACTTTTAAATGGTATTTGAGATTTTAAATAGATTTTTTTGTATATTTATGGATATATACATATATAGATATAGATATATATATTTAGAAGTATAGATTAGTTAAAGAAAAGAAAAGGAAAAAAAAAAAAAATTATAAACAGTCAACCCACTTAAAGGGGCGGGCCCCTCCCTATCCTATGCTTGCTGCACCAGCAGCAAGTTCACGTGGGGTCGGGTTATTGGGAACACATAAGGGGTTATTAGTAATAGTAGTAGTAGTATTAGGTTTTCCTCCAATTTGTAATATATATAACTCCCTCTACAAACCTCAAAACTCTAGACTTCCAAAACGAAAGTTGAGCCTGATCATACCCTCTTCGCCTATGAATTCGTTTCACCAGCGACGGAGCTTTGTGCGCGACGAACGGAGCATCGAAAGTCAGCCCTTCGTCATCCACGGAGCAGTTTTCCCACTCAAGGTACCCTACTTCCCGATGACGTAACTTTCTGCTCGTAACTCCGATTTTCGATCCGTAAAATGTTTTGGAAAGTAGACTTGACCCTCTACGAGATACCCAGGTGGATTTTGACATGGCCATCCATCTTGCTCGAAATATCGAGACGAAGTTGGAGAAAAACCCACTTTTCTGAATATTAAAAACTGTTTTGAAACACCAACTTGGCGGCCACTTTTCTCGCTGTCCATTAAACTTTCATAAAAACTAATTGAAGGCAGTCAAAGACAACCTAACCGAGATTGTAACACATCTTTTGGATTCACTTTTCATCTAGTATGTAGAAAGTTACACGTTGTTAAACTTTTCCGAAAAACTGTAAATTCTATTTTCAAAAAGTGGAAAAAACACCCCGTACGAGGTACGTCCCGACAAACCGGGCGACCCCGTCGCAAACCGAGAGTACCGAAAGGTCCGTAACGACTTTGCGGACGTGCGGGCTTTGACGGAATTCAAATTGGTTGCGTGTGCGCGACGAATTTGACCCGTATCCGTCAAATTTTTCCGTATCGGACTTTTCGGAATTTCTCAATTACTTTGTGCACACTCATCATATCGCGATGAAACTTGCGCCATTGGACTCGAAATATTTTTCTGGTCCTGTGAGCCAAGTTTGGTCCGATTCTGAGACCGTTGATCGGAACGCTATTTTGGCGGGCCCACAATCCCACTCAACGGGTGATTTTGTGCACAGCCCACCGGAATCCAAAATTGGACATACCGTTGGGTTTGTCTCGTCAAAAAAAATTTGTAGACATGTAGTTTGACAACTTTAGAGACCGTAGGTTCTGGCACGCATTTCGGTGCAAAGCGGGTCCAACGGCGGACATCGTTTTGACCCGAAATTACGATTTTGCCCCTATTCCAGAAATTGACTTTTGGACAGGCGTTTCCTAGGTATATCTTCTTCACCGAGATCATTTTTGATGTTTGTTTCAGCGTCTGGAGTCATCTGTGATTTATGAGTTTTGGTGCTGACACTTGCTACTCTTGGATTTGCCCTTCTCGCACCACAGGCAAGATACTTTGCCATTATACTGTTTATATTTAGTTTTCATTTTATTACATATCACTGTTCAGTTATTCCAGTTCTTACTGCTCTTGATTTACTGTCTGCTCAGTGATATTAGATATACTTTGTTATTATCCTTTGACTGCATATGGACTTAGAGTTAAGAGACTACCGTCTGTAGTGTATCGCATATACCTTGACACTGTTGTACCATGAGGATGTGTGAGATGAGTAGCATGTAGAGGTTCTTGTGTGTGGGCTGATCCCCCATGCGCATGCGTTAGGGCTAACTGCTAATAGAGGCATGTTAGGAGACTTAGCAGTTAGTAGAGGTATATGAGACATGGATGTGACTCAGTTAGACATTGGATGGGAAGAACAGTTCCTTAACGTATGGGTCCGTATGCACTTTCCTATTACTGATACTGCTGGCCTCTGACATTCGATGAATGTTATGCTTTGAGGTCTCTGGTATCCTGATGGGACCATGCCTGATTTACTGCTACTGAGCCAGATACCCATGCGTTGGAGGTTTGTTCTTAACTGCATGAACACAATAGTATGGTTAGATTACCTTGTTGTCGTCTTGTCACTTATTTTGGTTTGTGACATATTATATATTCAGTTTATTATGGCATGTTCTTTGTGTATCTTGTTACGTCCCTCTGAGGACCTGGTTATCTCGCCAGGTGTGTGCTCTTGTCTTTCGCAGGTGTTCTAGTCGGGCCGTGATCTTCTCCATCCTTTCGAAGATGATTGCACTTGGCTCGTCATGTTATTTCGTATATTCTTTCTTATATATTTTATTTGAGATAGTTGGTAGTGGACTTTGTCTCCGCCCAACTTTTGTACAAATTACAATCCAGCATTGATATCTATTAATTCTTTTATTGTGGATGAGATTTAGTTATTATGGTTCTACTGCATTTTACAGCTTATATATTCATACAAAGTTTCCATATATTGGAGTATACTTCATATGTATACAGCTGGCATGTCGATGTGCCTAGTCCTACGTATTTTGGGACTGGGGCGTTACAAAACGGCATGACCAAGAATTCAAATTGTCTATACTTGGTGTTGAACACCGTCTTGGGAATATCCTTCTTCCTGACCTTGATTTGATGGTAGCCTGATCTGAGATCTATCTTTGAAAATACCTTGGCTCCGTTCAGTTGATCAAACAGGTCGTCGATCCGGGACAGGGGGTACTTGTTCTTGATGGTGATGTTGTTCAGCGTCCGGTAGTCGATGCACATCCGCACGGTTCCATCCTTCTTGGGCACGAACAAAACTGGTGCTCCCCAGGGTGAAGCTCCGTCTCTGATAAATCATGTAAAAGTAAGTACAAGACAATCCGACTAACATGTCGGTGCCAAACGGCTAAGTATAAAGGTAAATAACAAAACGAGCGGTGAAGTAAGGAACCCACTCGAGTCCTCCTGCAATCATGCCTCTAGTATTGACCATCTTGGAGGTAGAAGTACGCTGGATCCTCGGGAACCGGCTCTAAATCTGGCCATACAAAACCAGAGAGGTTAGACCTCTAATAGCAAGTACCACAAGGAAGGACGATATGAAGGACATAAACCAGTAAGTAAAAGAATATAATAATAGATCTCTGCTTGCTACTAGGATTCACATCACATTACGACACTTCGAACCAACCTCCCAACCAAACAAGGACAGAAGTTGGCCCGTCATGTCCTGACATTCTGATCATCCCAGTTAGGTGACAGAGTAGTACAGTATACAAACAAATCATCTTGAACGGCCAATCAAATTCTACGGCTTGCTATTATGAGTCCCAAGTTATCCTGGAATTATGCAATATAGGGATTCCTCAGTTCTTACTATGTGCAAGCAAGGCTAGTCTATCCAATCAATCAATTGCACCAATCATGTAGTTAGACGAGTCCCAGCGGGACGCCCGCCGTTATAGCATGTACAATAATATAATCAGATATCGTTCCCTGCCCGTGTGACAGATCTACAGTGTCTGTGGGAACCAGCCGGCCCGTCGGGCACTTAATAGTCCCAAGAGGGCTGCCATGTAAGAACTCGGGAATCCATTCTCTCCATGCCATCATTATTTTATTTAACTTAATGGTCTCTACGTTGAGTGAAGTTCCATGCCGTGGATCATGGTCATTCGAATGAGTACTTTCGTACGGGGTACGATATGCGCAACTCTACAACGATACCCGTGCGGCTAGGTTGTAGGTTTTACATAGCGTGATGCAACAATCAATTTAACCACGAAATAATCATGCCTTGACCATAAAGTACACATGCTGTCTTTGTAAGATAAATAGAAAATTAAATAATAAATAATTACTTTTGAAGCCTGCATGTGCCTGTATGCCAATATTCGGGATCGGCTAATCGAGTACAATAGTTCATTATATGAACGTGTCTCATTCATTCATTTCAATAAGACGACTAGCCAGTCTCTTAGTTCCAACTAGGAACGCATGATCAATTATTAGTCAATGTCACAATCATTATCAATGGTGACAAGGCATGAAAGTCATCAATATTACATGGGGTCGGGTCCATAACTCCTCAGAATTAAGTTCTAGTCATACTGGGTATCCATGGATTAATCAAGACACATGACACATTCTACACAACAATCCATATTTACAATATTAACATGTCATGATTTATCAAGTTCATGCAAAAAGGCGTAAGGATATAATAGAAGAATTATCATGCCATCATTAAATGAATAATTATAAGACAATTAAAACACCCAGGTCAAGAAGTCACGCCAACAAATCTATGCTGAGGCCAAAAGTCACGCAAGAAGTCTATGCTTAAGACCAACAAGTCACGCTAAGTCTAGCTGGGGTGAGCGTGGAAAATGGGCATGAATAGTGAGCGTGAAAAGTGATACACGCTGGCAAGCGTGAGCGTGAAAAGTCACGCAAGCAAGCACAGCGTGAGCGTGATAGGAAATTCACGCAGACTCTAGTGAGCGTGAAAAGGTGACAAAAAATCTACGCACGCAAGGATGTGCGTGACTAAAATACACGTACTCTCATAGATGTGTGCGTGACTGAAAATACACGCACGCTCATGAGAACGTTAGCGTGACTAAAAAATACACGCACGCTCATGAGAACGTGAGCGTGACTAAAAATACACGCAGACACGTACAGACGTGTACGGGACTGAAAATACACGCAGACACGTACAGACGTGTGCGTGACTGAAAATACACGCAAACACGTAAAGACGCGTACGTGACTAAAAATACATGCAAACACGTAAAGACGCGTGCGTGACTGGGCTGATATTTTACGCGAGCACGTAAGAACGTGTGCGTACAACATTTCCCGAACTCCAAGTACTATGGAGCCTTCGCTCCAGTGCGAGAGAAATACACCCAAAGTTGATGGACTAAGAACCCATGAACAGCCGAAATACTACAACTTAGATCTAGAGAAAACCAGCCGGAAAAATAAAAAATGCTAAGAACTAATCTCTCTTGGAATCACGAGAAGAAGGCAAATGAACCATAAAAATGGGTGATTGAGAAGCAAGTTTGCACTTGCCTTCTCCTGCTGCTGGTAGGTGGTGGGGAGTAATGAGAGGAAGAAGAAGAAGTAATGGTGAGAATGAAGTAATGAGGAGAGACAAAGAGATGGAAGCTTTAAATAGGAAGATGGTGGTAGGTGGGAGCTAATGGGCCGGGTTTAAGGGGATTCAGCAAACCGAAACCCAATAAGACTAAAGCAGCAAATAAAATACAGGAAATAAAATTGCAGAAATATAATTGCAGAAATAAAATTGCAGGAAATTAATTAACATGAAAATTTTAAAGAGCAGATAATTAATTAACATGAAACTAAAGGAATTTAAATACAGAATAATACATGTTAAATACTAAATAAATACAGATGAGTTGTTCATATATAAAAATACGCATTCCGGAAACGGGGAGTGACATCTCTACCCACCTTAGAAAAATTCCGTCCTCGGAATTTCAAATCCAAGCCGGATAGAAATATCAGAGCTAAACTAATACAAGCAATTCTAGTGAGCAAGCAATCATTTTACCATATTAAAAGCAAGTACTATATAAGTAAATCCATCAATCTACGATATCAGGTAGTTCTATCCATAAGGCGATAAGCATGAGAAATCAAGACAATCAAGGTATACAGAAAGAGATATACCCTGTGAGTCAAACAGGTGTGGATACCGTGATCGGATATCATCCTCACGTTCCCACGTTGACTCTCCCAAGGAGTGATGACCCCAAGCAACACGGACAAGACTAATTGTTCGGTTCTTGAGTATCTTCTCTCTTCGGTCCAAAATGGACACAGGCTGTTCCTCGTAAGACAGGTTGGTACCAACAACCAGCTCAGAGTGATCGAGGACATGACTTGGGTCCGATACATACCTACGTAATTGAGATACATAAAACACGTCATGCACCTCTCGTAACGAAGGTGGGAGGGATAAACGATAAGCAACATCGCCTATCCGATCAAGGATAACAAATGGGTCCACGTACCGCGGACTCAATTTCCCGCGAACGCCAAATCTAGTGACCCCACGAGTAGGTGAGATCCGCAAGAATACGTGGTCCCCAACAGAGAACTCTAACGGCCTACGATGCTGGTCCGCCCAATGACGATGCCGATCCTGCACAACACGAAGTCGCTCTCTAATTCCCTTAACCACTTCAACCGCCTGAACAATCATTTCTGGGCCTAACATTTTCCTCTCTCCGATATCATCCCATGCAAGCGGTGATCTGCACTTCTTCCATTGTCGCTACTATTCCCTGCTCTGGTTGAGTTGCCTCTGATCTGACTAAGGTGAATCTCTTCATGCCTGGAATATCAAAAGATACACTCCCTCTACGACAATCTATTGTCGCATGACTGTCTTTCAGCCAGTCCATGCCTAAGATAACGTCGAAATTTCCAACAGGAAATTCTATCAACCGGGCGGGTAAGGAATGCCCGCAAACTACAACGCTACACGCTAGAATAACTCTACTAACCCCTACGAGCCCATTACCAGTGAGTATATTCAACCTCCCTAGCAATGCCTCGAACTCCATTCCTAGTCGTGTCGTAAATTGTGCAGATATAAATGAATGGGATGCTCCCGAATCAAACAATGCTACTGCGGGATATGAGACGACGAGAATGTTACCTGCCATAATATCTTCCGATGCCAATGCCTCTTCCAAGGACAGAGTGAATGCTTGCCCTCGACCTCCTTGCTGATTTCCATGCTGCGGCCTAGCCTGATGCTGCTGCTGGCCCCTTCCTTGATGATGCTGGGGTGATCTATGCTGGTGTTGCTGCATCGACGGTCCCTGCTGCCGAAACATCTGAGCCTGCGGTACTAATGGACGCTGTGCCAACGGCCTTACTGCCATCGCTGGCCCTCGATACTGGCCTGCCCCTGGTGCTGGCAGAGCAGGAAACTGCTGTCCTGGTCCTCCTGACCTCGAATTCATGGGACATGTGGTAACCCGATGGTCTGGATTTCCATATATCAGACATAGTCCATTCAATGTCCGACACACATCTCTAGTGTGTCCCATCTTCCCACAATAAGTGCATCCCGTCGGGGGTTGCTGGTTCTTCCTCTGATGCTGTTGCTGCTGCTGCCTGGGTGGTGCTGGTCCTCGTATCGCCACATCGTGGATACGAATGCCAGTGGATGGTGCTGTTGCTCGGGGCGCTGCTCCCCCTCCTCCTTCAATCTGACTGTGGGATCTCTTCTGACCCCCAGTCCTGGTCGCAAGCCTCTGAATGGTGAGCTCATGCCTTCGAGTTGTCGTTAATACTTCGTCAAAAGTTTGGTAATTGTGTCCCTTTATCAATTGCAAGAGTTCAAGATGAAACCCTTGCTGAAACCTCATGGCCCTCTGGTGCTCTGTTGCTACCATCTCTGGGACGAATCTACTCAATCTGCAGAATTCTGCTACATAAGCATCTACAGTCTTGCCGGCCTGCCTGAGGTTGATAAACTTCTGTTGTAGCTCAAACTGCGCCACAACTCCATAGTACTTGGTCTTGAATCTTGTTGTGAAATCGTCCCAAGCCACAGGACGTCTGATGCCCACTTCCTCTGATTCCCACCAATCACGTGCGAGATCCTGAAGTAACAACTTTACTAGATCCACACGTTCTGCTGCCAGTACCTTAGCTGCTGTCAGGGTAGCCTCCATATCCTTAAGCCATGCATCTGCTGAAATGGCATCCTCTGTGCCCTCGAAACGGCGAGGGTTGTACTTGCAAAACCTGGCTGATGCTCCTGAATCAGCCCTTACTCCTCTTTCCAAAGCCGTCTGCAATCCTTGGTTAAGCAACACATTCTGCTCTTGCAGCTGAGTGTGCATGCGCTGCTGGGCCAACATCTGATGTTGCTGAGTAGCCATCATTCCTCTCATGATCTCCAGAAGGGCTGGTGTGTCCACTTGGGTAGGTGGAACTGTCGGTGGTGGTGGAACATCCGGATACTGCGATCCAGCCGCTGGTTCCACTATTACTTCTTCCTGGGTAGCCCCCTGAGTTAGTACTGGCCCTTGTTGCTGACCAACAGGGTCAGGTGGTCCATGTTGCTCCTGCGGTTGTTCAGCTCTGACAGGTGCGGACGAGGTACCCCTAAGAAAAGGGACAAGAGAACAATCAAACGACCGGACATGAAGGATCAATGAAGTCAAAGGATATCGGAATGTCAAGCAAGAGTTGAGAATAACGAATCAGGAGATCAAGGGAAAACATGTGTGATTGAGACATCCTATAAATCAAAACACCCCACAAGTCTGAAATCAGACCTGCATGGGCCACCACTAAAACCTTGTCACACCCCAGAACCAGAATACTGGAGAGCGGGGGAATGACTCAACCAGCTACGTATTACGGGTAGATGAATACCGCATAATACGATCAATGCTGTCTAACCAGACGAGGGGTGCATACTACATAAAGGTCTTACTATGATTATTTCATATCTATTGTCTCAATCATTCAAACAAGGAAACAGTAATAGAGAATATGAAAGATAAAGCAGTAAGGCGTCCCAAACGCTCAGTCAAAATGTTCTTGAGATCTGGCTTTACAAAATATAGCCAGATGATATAGCAAGTATACACAATTGTTATCAGCTACAGTCTGACTTAATTACAATCATATAAAAGTAAGTACAAGATAATCCGACTAACATGTCGGTGCCAAACGGCTAAGTATAAAGGTAAATAACAAAACGAGCGGTAAAGTAAGGAACCCACTTGAGTTCTCCTGCAATCATGCCTCTAGTATTGACCATCTTGGAGGTAGAAGTACGCTGGATCCTCGAAAACCGGCTCTAAATCTGGCCATGCAAAACCAGAGAGGTTAGACCTCTAATAGCAAATACCACAAGAAAGGACGATATGAAGGACATAAACCAGTAAGTAAAAGAATATAATAATAGATCTCTGCTTGCTACTAGGATTCACATCACATCACGACACTTCGAACCAACCTCCCAACCAAACAAGGACAGAAGTTGGCCCGTCATGTCCTGACATTCTGATCATCCCAGTTAGGTGACAGAGTAGTACAGTACACAAATAAATCATCTTGAACGGCCAATCAAATTCTATGGCTTGCTATTATGAGTCCCAAGTTATCCTGGAATTATGTAATATAGGGATTCCTCAGTTCTTACTATGTGCAAGCAAGGCTAGTCTATCCAATCAATCAATTGCGCCAATCATGTAGTTAGACGAGTCCCAGTGGGACGCCCGCCGTTATAGCATGTACAATAATATAATCAGATATCGTTCCCTGCCCGTGTGACAGATCTACAGTATCTGTGGGAACCAGCCGGCCCGTCGGGCACTTAATAGTCCCAAGGGGGCTGCCATGTAAGAACTCGAGAATCCATTCTTTCCATGCCATCATTATTTTATTTAACTTAATGGTCTCTACGTTGAGTGAAGTTCCATGCTGTGGATCATGGTCATTCGAATGAGTACTTTCGTACGGGGTACGATATGCGCAACTCTACAACGATACCCATGCGGCTAGGTTGTAGGTTTTACATAGCGTAATGCAACAATCAATTTAACTACGGAATAATCATGCCTTGACCATAAAGTACACATGCTGTCTTTGTAAGATAAATAGAAAATTAAATAATAAATAATTACTTTTGAAGCCTGCATGTGCCTGTATGCCAATATTCGGGATCGGCTAATTGAGTACAATAGTTCATTACATGAAAGTGTCTCATTCATTCATTTCAATAAGACGATTAGCCAGTCTCTTAGTTCCAACTAGGAACGCATGATCAATTATTAGTCAATGTCACAATCATTATCAATGGTGACAAGGCATGAAAGTCATCAATATTACATGGGGTCGGGTCCATAACTCCTCAGAATTAAGTTCTAGTCATACTGGGTATCCATAGATTAATCAAGACACATGACACATTCTACACAACAATCCATATTTACAATATTAACATGTCATGATTTATCAAGTTCATGCAAAAAGGCGTAAGGATATAATAGAAGAATTATCATGCCATCATTAAATGAATAATTATAAGACAATTAAAACACCCAGGTCAAGAAGTCACGCCAACAAATCTATGCTAAGGCTAAAAGTCACGCAAGAAGTCTATGCTTAAGACCAACAAGTCACGCTAAGTCTAGCTGGAGTGAGCGTGGAAAATGGGCGTGAATAGTGAGCGTGAAAAGTGATACACGCTGGCAAGCGTGAGCGTGAAAAGTCACGCAAGCAAGCACAGCGTGAGCGTGAAGGGAAATTCACGCAGACTCTAGTGAGCGTGAAAAGGTGACAAGAAATCTACGCACGCAAGGATGTGCGTGACTAAAATACACGCACGCTCATGGATGTGTGCGTGACTGAAAATACACGCACGCTCATGAGAACGTTAGCGTAACTAAAAAATACACACACGCTCATGAGAACGTGAGCGTGACTAAAAATACACGCAGACACGTACAGACGTGTGCGGGACTGAAAATACACGCAGACACGTACAGACGTGTGCGTGACTGAAAATACACGCAAACACGTAAAGATGCGTGCGTGACTAAAAATACACGCAAACACGTAAAGACGCGTGCGTGACTGGGCTGATGTTTTACGCGAGCACGTAAGAACGTGTGCGTACAACATTTTCCGAACTCCAAGTACTATGGAGCCTTCGCTCCAGTGCCAGAGAAATACATCCAAAGTTGATGGACTAAGAACCCATGAACAGCCGAAATACTACAACTTAGATCTAGAGAAAACCAGCCGGAGAAATCAAAAATGCTAAGAACTAATCTCTCTTGGAATCACGAGAAGAAGGCAAATGAACCATAAAAATGGGTGATTGAGAAGCAAGTTTGCACTTGCCTTCTTCTGCTGCTGGTAGGTGGTGGGGAGTAATGAGAGGAAGAAGAAGAAGTAATGATGAGAATGAAGTAATGAGGAGAGAGAAAGAGATGGAAGCTTTAAATAGGAAGATGGTGGTAGGTGGAAGCTAATGGGCCGGGTTTAAGGGGATTCAGCAAACCGAAACCCAATAAGACTAAAGCAGCAAATAAAATGCAGGAAATAAAATTACAGAAATATAATTGCAGAAATAAAATTGCAGGAAATTAATTAACATGAAAATTTTAAAGAGCAGATAATTAATTAACATGAAACTAAAGGAATTTAAATACAGAATAATACATGATAAATACTAAATAAATACACATGAGTTATTCATATATAAAAATATGCATTCCGGGAACGGGGAGTGACAAGTAAATTTTGAATTTTAAGTGGAAGTAATGATGGCAAATTTTGATTTACAATAATTGAAAACGATTTTTAGAATTTTTTTCTATTTTAAATTGTGTCCTATGATTGAGGATTTACCAATCTAATTAGATTTTTGGTTAAAAAAAAGAGATTTTGACTGATAAGATTATGTGAAAATTTAGTTTAATATGGGATTGCTAATATTAAATTTTTGGAGAATTTCGAAGGATGTGATGGAAATTTTTTTTTTGATTGATTAAAGGAAGTTACCATATAAAAGTTGTAATTTTGTTGGAATAACTTTGCATGAATAGAAGTTAAAATTCATGAGAGCATTGAGCTTAATTTTTGAGATTGCTTTTAATATGCTAAGAGTTTTATTATGAGTTATCTGAAAATTTTAGAGTGTTAAAATTTTGATTGATTGTGAAATTTTATGGATTCATAAATTATGAACTCTTGAGTTAAATAGTTGAGTTTAAACGTTAATTTTGGAAAGGGTTAGTAGTAACGTGATAAAAATTTGCTTGAGATTTATGAGAGTAATTTAAATTTTTTATGATGAATTTGAACTACTTGGAGTGAATACAAATTTTGGTGGTTTATTTTGAAAGTTTATTTTTGAAACTTTTTGAGGATACTTGAGTTAAATTTTAATGGTAGGCCCCAAGATAACCCTACTGAGTATTCCACACTAATTGCCATGTCACCATGACCATGATAGTGGTATATACACAAGGGTTGTTAGTCATCTACCCAGCTATGTGACTGTATTTCCACCTCGACTTACTCGATCTTCCTTCAATTCTAGATTTTTAATTGCGACCTTCTAACCCATTTGCATTTGAATAATGATTTAATGGTTCCTTGACTGTATACATTTAGAAGACTATCTTCTCACTAGCACTGTGCCCCTAAATTATTATTTTTACTGGATTCTCTAATTAATGTTATTTCATGCTTTAACTTGATCTTCTTTATTTTTGTGCATTAATTATCATCTCGTGAACTTCCACTTTCTATTTTTGATCTTCTGGCGTCCCCTACCGTGACTTGTATATTTGGAGCACGACACTAGACTTTTCTTCCAACAAATTTCATGTGTAAGACCTAGACAAGTCCACCTTCATGTAGATATATAATGTCTCACTAAAACACGTCTCCTTGTACACAATTTTCATGATATGACCTTTTAATCAAAGTGGCCAAACTATAATCTTTACCATGATACCGATATATTTTTGACTACAGATAGGGATTCCATCTCAACTTAATTCTTTCGACCGATATGTGATTTTGTTCTACTTAATTCCCTAAATGCTAACCTTGTGCTTTACTTTGATTGCTTGACCCGTTTCCTATCACACTACTAGTTTAACTCTTGTAAGTTGGGTAGAATACCTCACGACCTAACAAACTTTTTTTTTTCCTTGTGAACCACATTGGTAAGTTCACTTAGACTATAAATTCAGAGGACCCTACTTATCTAGTTTACCAAGCCATAAATGAAGAAATACTAGGATAACTGTATAGGCCCATACTTCGGGCAAGACTTGATTTTAAAAGAGATCTTGGACTATTTAAAATTTTCCTCATCAGTACCCCCTTGCTCATATTTTGACTATCTCATGCTGCTAACGTAGCTTCAATTTTGCAAGCTTATTTCGTTATCAAGCTTGATCATGACATATTTTATTGGGTGCACCCACTAACATATTGTCTAATCAGAACCGGTGCATGATGGTCTGATCAACCTATTGCACTTTGGTTTGCTTAACACATATTATTCTACGTGGATGGAGACATAGTTAAACTTGCCTTAGAGTCTCATCCGCGACAGCCTTGACAATTCTCTTTTGAATTATTTTCGCCGCCTATGAACCCCGCAATTCGTACTCAATGTATAACACCGTCTTTGAAACCTTTGTTGATCTTGTCTTTTACTTATTTTGGAAAGACAAGGCATTGTACTTGCTAGATAGACTCAAGGTATCATCTTTGGTTGCCCAATCGGTTAATTATACACGAAATGTAGATAGCCACCGATCGACTCATGTGGCTATATCCTCGCCTTTAACTACTCCTTATTTCTCAACCCTAGAATTATTATCGTGCCCTTCCAAATGTTCTCGAGCACCCGAGAATGATTCTAATCATTCATTTTAATCAAACTCTCAATCAAGATGATTAGTATCTAATTTTTTTTCTCAAGGAACCATATCTCCCAAATGTCTAATTTATTTTCTTTGGTCTACTCAATTCCTTACTGTTCTTCTAAATTGGATATTCAAAAGTTTGTTACCTTCACTAGAAATCCTTATTCAATTCCATAACCATGATATATTTGTGTATATATCGACTCCACGATTTTCTATTGCATAGTTGTGTTGAACGCCGTTTTATCATCTCCACCAAAATTTAATTGCATTTTGGTATTACCGAACTCTTCCTATCCCTCAACCCTATCTACCCTATTAATCATAAATTTCGAGGACGAAATTCTTGTAAGTTGGGTAGGATGTAAAACCCCTATTTTTTTTAATTTTTTTATTATTTTAATAGAATTCAAATTTATTTTATGCAATTTATGATTTTTATTATTTATTTCATTAGAAATGACCTTAGCCATTGTTGAATTTTGGAACACAAGACAACCATGAATTTTGACACGAAAGATGTAGTAGTGTGCTTTGACCAGTATATTAGCCATGTCGTGGAAGGCCTAGCCATAGTTCAGTCCGAACTAAAAAAACCAGGCCGAGTTGTGAAATAACGCATTTAAAATATTTTATTTAGATATTACTTTATATATTGATTTTTAGATGATCCGGGTTGTCCAAACCAGTCCGAATTGGGCCCGAACCAATTTTAGCCCAAGCAAGCAGGTAGTGTGACCAATGTGGCCATGTAGACATATTTTATGCACTTAGAAATATTTTCTAAACTATTTTAGAATTTTATGTACAATTTCTAATTATTTAAATATTTGTACAATTAATGGTATTATATTATTAAATAATATTTTACAATATTGTACATGTTCCTGGACCCGGATGAGGGTGTGTGGTAAAGTTCACACGTTGGAACAATTTTTATTATTTTATTATTACTAAATTTATTTTGTGAAAATTAAATAGACATTTTATTATTGTTGATATTATTTGATATTAATGTGATATTATTATTGTTGTCTTTTATGGCAATTTAAATTTGTGTATATATGTAAAAATATATTTTAGACGCATCATATATATAGTTAGATAATATTAAACTTTATTTCAAATTGGTGGATATTTAATAAACATGTTTACCTATTTAAATATTATTATTTTTTTTAGTTGATTTATTAAGGATTGAATTTATATATATATGTAGATATGCTCAAATATATTAAATACTTGGATAGTTGACTTTTAAATGATATTTGAGATTTTAAATAGATTTTTTTGTATATTTATGGATATATACATATATAGATATAGATATATATATTTAGAAGTATAGATTAGTTAAAGAAAAGAAAAGGAAAAGAAATAAAAAGAAATAAAAAATATAAACAGTCAACCCACTTAAAGGGGCGGGCCCCTCCCTATCCTATGCTTGCTGCACCAGCAGCAAGTTCACGTGGGGTCGGGTTATTGGGAACACATAAGGGGTTATTAGTAATAGTAGTAATAGTATTAGGTTTTCCTCCAACTTGTAATATATATAACTCCCTCTACAAACCTCAAAATTCTAGACTTCCAAAACGAAAGTTGAGCCTGATCATACCCTCTTCGCCTACGAATTCGTTTCACCAGCGACGGAGCTTTGTGCGCGACGAACGGAGCATCGAAAGTCAGCCCTTCGTCATCCACGGAGCAGTTTTCCCACTCAAGGTACCCTACTTCCCGATGACGTAACTTTCTGCTCGTAACTCCGATTTTCGATCCGTAAAATGTTATGGAAAGTAGACTTGACCCTCTTCGAGATCCCCCAGGTGGATTTTGACATGGCCATCCATCTTGCTCGAAAAATCGAGACGAAGTTGGAGAAAAACCCACTTTTCTGAATATTAAAATCTGTTTTGAAACACCAACTTGGCGGCCACTTTTCTCGCTGTCCATTAAACTTTCATAAAACCTAACTGAAGGCAGTCAAAGACAACCTAACCGAGATTGTAACGCATCTTTTGGATTCACTTTTCATCTAGTATGTAGAAAGTTACACGTTGTTAAACTTTTTCGAAAAACTGTAAATTCTATTTTCAAAAAGTGGAAAAACACCCCGTACGAGGTACGTCCCGACAAAACGGGCGACCCCGTCGCAAACCGAGAGTACCGAAAGATCCGTATCGACTTTGCGGACGTGCGGGCTTTGACGGAATTCAAATTGGTTGCGTGTGCGCGACGAATTTGACCCGTATCCGTCAAATTTTTCCGTATCGGACTTTTCGGAATTTCTCAATTATTTGTACACACTTATCATATCGCGATGAAACTTGCGCCATTGGACTCGAAATATTTTACTGGTCCTGTGAGCCAAGTTTGGTCCGATTCTGAGACCGTTGATCGGGACGCTATTTTGGCGGGCCCACAATCCCACTCAACGGGTGATTTTGTGCACAGCCCACCGGAATCCAAAATTGGACATACCGTTGGGTTCGTCTCGTCAAAAAAAATCTGTAGACATGTAGTTTGACGACTTTAGAGATCGTAGGTTCTGGCACGCATTTCGGTGCAAAGCGGGTCCAACGGCGGACATCGTTTTGACCCGAAATTACGATTTTGTCCCTGTTCCAGAAATTGACTTTTGGACAGGCGTTTCCTAGGTATATCTTCTTCACCGAGATCATTTTTGATGTTTGTTTCAGCGTCTGGAGTCATCTGTGATTTGTGAGTTTTGGTGCTGACACTTGCTACTCTTGGATTTGCCCTTCTCGTACCACAGGCAAGATACTTTGCCATTATACTGTTTATATTTAGTTTTCATTTTATTACATATCACTGTTCAGTTATTCCAGTTCTTACTGTTCTTGATTTACTGTCTGCTCAGTGATATTAGATATACTTTGTTATTATCCTTTGACTGCATATGGACTTAGAGTTAAGAGACTACCGTCTGTAGTGTATCGCATATACCTTGACGCTGTTGTACCACGAGGATGTGTGAGATGAGTAGCATGTAGAGGTTCTTGTGTGTGGGCTGATCCCCCATGCGCATGCGTTAGGGCTAACTGCTAATAGAGGCATGTTAGGAGACTTAGCAGTTAGTAGAGGTATATGAGACATGGATGTGACTCAGTTAGACATTGGATGGGAAGAACAGTTCCTTAACGTATGGGTCCGTATGCACTTTCCTATTACTGATACTGCTGGCCTCTGACATTCGATGAATGTTATGCTTTGAGGTCTCTGGTATCCTGATGGGACCATGCCTGATTTACTGCTACTGAGCCAGATACCCATGCGTTGGAGGTTTGTTCTTAACTGTATGAACACAATAGTATGGTTAGATTACCTTGTTGTCGTCTTGTCACTTATTTTGGTTTGTGACATATTATATATTCAGTTTATTATGGCATGTTCTTTGTGTATCTTGTTACGTCCCTCTGAGGACCTGGTTATCTCGCCAGGTGTGTGCTCTTGTCTTTCGCAGGTGTTCTAGTCGGGCCGTGATCTTCTCCATCCTTTCGAAGATGATTGCACTTGGCTCGTCATGTTATTTCGTATATTCCTTCTTATATATTTTATTTGAGATAGTTGGTAGTGGACTTTGTCTCTGCCCAACTTTTGTACAAATTACAATCCAGCATTGATATCTATTAATTCTTTTATTGTGGATGAGATTTAGTTATTATGGTTCTACTGCATTTTACAGCTTATGTATTCATACGAAGTTTCCATATATTGGAGTATACTTCGTATGTATACAGCTGGCATGTCGATGTGCCTAGTCCTACGTATTTTGGGACTGGGGCGTTACAAAACGGCATGACCAAGAATTCAAATTATCCATACTTGGTGTTGAACGCCGTCTTGGGAATATCCTCCTTCCTGACCTTGATTTGATGGTAGCCTGATCTGAGATCTATCTTTGAAAATACCTTGGCTCCGCTCAGTTGATCAAACAGGTCGTCGATCCGGGGCAGGGGGTACTTGTTCTTGATGGTGATGTTGTTCAGCGCCCGGTAGTCGATGCACATCCGCACGGTTCCATCCTTCTTGGGCACGAACAAAACTGGTGCTCTCTAGGGTGAAGCTCCGTCTCTGATAAATCCTTGCGACTTCAGCTCGTCGATCTGATCCTTCACCTCCTTGGCCTCCTTGGGGTTGACTCTGTAGCATCCCCGAGAAATAGGGAAAGAACCGGGTACTAGATCGATGTTGAATTCCACATCTCGATCTGGCAGCAATCCTGGAAGACTATCTGGAAAGACATCCATAAATTCTGCAATGATAGGGTGAGGAGGCCCGGGTTCTTCGGTGATTGAGGAGTAGGTGATACTCTTCATATCTTCCGGAGCCCGAGAGATTTCAAACTCCGGTTCTCCTGGTGGGCTGAAGATTACACATCCTCGGTGACAATCTATCAGCGCATGTTGTTCACTTAACCAGTCCATCCCTAGGACTACATCATAGTTGGGCAGGGGCATCACTAGTAAAGGTGTTGATAACTGATGGCCAGAGATGGTTATGGGGCAATTACAAGCCTCAGTGATAGGTATAGGTCCACCTCCGGTCATAATCCTACTAATCACTTTGCTAAGTCCCGAATCTATGTGGTGTGCAGATATAAACTTGGATGATATGAAACTATGTGATGCACCCGAATCAAATAATGCTAGAGCAGGATGTGAAAATACATAAATGGAACCTGTAATGATATCTGCGGTGGGTTCCTGCTCTGGCTCCTACTCATCAGCTGCTAGGGCAAAAGCTCGCCCAGTCTTCTGCTGGTGCTGTCTAAACTGTTGTTGCTGAGTAGGTAGGGGAGCTCTCTGCTGGTTGGTTTCGGGCAGGTGAGCTGACATGGGGCAGTCCTTCACTTGGTTGGTGGCAGACCCACAGACTAGGCAGTGTCCTAGCCTCTTCCTGCAGATGTTCGACTGATGCCCTGGCCTCTTGCAATAGTCGCAGACAGTTATCTACTTCTGGTGTGCCCGGTCATTGGTCCTCGCCTGATGATGATGCTGCTGGTGGTGCGAGGGCCTGTTGTTGTTGTTGTTGTTGTTGGGCCTTTTCTGATTACCCTGGAAGTTGCTAGTTCCAGGGTACTCCCTCTTGGATCGAGAAGGCTGGCTCTTCTCCACGTCCTGAGCTCGGATCAGGATCCTCTCATAGGTCTTAGCGCCACCTGCGATAACAGGGGTGCGAATCTCTTCTCGTAAGCCATATCTGAATTGCTCAGCACGATCCTTGGGGTCAGCAACCAGGTTCTGGGCAAAGCGGCTTAGTCGACCGAACTCTGCCGCATACTCGCTGACCGTCATGTTTTCCTGCTTCAAGTTCTGGAATTACCTTTCTATCTCCCGCATCTCCGATGTCGGGAAGAACTTCCTGCGGAACATCCTCTTGAAGGTGTCCCAATCGAGCTGCTTGTCCTGGAGTCGAGGTTCATTCCGATACCAGGTGCTCGCCACATCCTGTAGTTGGAGTCCTACAGCTTCCGTCTTGAGGTCCTCCGGGAGTCGAGCGACGCTCAGGAGACGCTCCATATGGTCTAGCCATTCATCGGCGTAGATGATACCCTCAGTTCCTTTGAAGGGTCGAGGGTCTTGCTTCTTAAAACTTTCTATATCTCCAACCTTCATGCAATAATATGCCTCTAATCAAAAGAATGGCCTTTAAAGAAATATAATTAACTCCTGAATCATGCTTACCTTGGCAGGTCGTGGCCCTGACGAAGTGGTTCCTCCTCTCTCGAGGGCAGCCATAGCCACGTTGTGGGCATTCTCTATGCCTTCTCTCATAATCGCGGTCTGCTCGCGATGGGCTTTAGCTTGGGCAGCAGTCTGCTCTCGATGGGCTTCTGCTTGAGCTCTCTGTGCTTCAAGCACTCCTCGTAGCATTCCCACTAGGTCAGTGGGATCTACGGGCACTGGTGGTGCAGTTGGTGCAGGCACTACCGCAGGGATCTGCGGCTCAGCCCGAGAATGTGCCGGTTCCGCCGTTTGTGCTGTGGAAGCGTAAACGGGCCGGGGAGCTGGTGCAGCATGAGGACGGTCTGTCAGCTGCAAGGGTGGTGGGTCCCGACGTGCTTGAGAAGGGGTATGATCGGTCGACGACACCTCATCGTCAGCAGGGCCGGATCGGATAGTCTTTCCATTGGCCATGATCTGGAAGGTTTAGGGTACATACATAAGCAAGGTATCCTATCAGTCTATAATCAAACAAAATATTTATTTATATAATTCGATCCTATGTCGTGACAAATCAATGTTCTAGTGTTCTAATTGTTTCTAGGTATGTTTTCCTAAGTTGTTGTACGACCTGCATGGGCCACCACTGAAAATATGTCACGATCCGATCCCAACTAATTGGATCGAACCGGATCATGCCCAGCCTGCACCGTTGTTGAGACGGCGGCAGTAAGCTGTTCAGTAGCAGGTAACCATACAACAACACAACTATTTGTCACAACTCAACTTCGGAAATAAACTTTATTAAACTGAAATTTAAATACAAATGAAACTGTTCTGAAAGGAAATACAGAATTTGAAATAACAAAATGTAGAAAAAGGGAAAATCTATCTATCGGCCTGAACTTCGGCCTCAGTCCCAACGTCCTCCTGTGGGGACTCTGGCAGCACAACCGGGTACAACACAGGATCGTAGTAGCTATTGTAAAACCGATCTGTATCCTCAATATCCCCTAAAAATATATCTCCAGTCAGGAGGGAGCAAAGTACAATTCATGCTAATTTTTAAACAGTTAAATAAGTAATAGAATCATGCAGTTCTAAACAGTTTTAAAACATGAACAGTTTGTTACAGTAAAAACAGTGATTTGAACAGGCAATAAAATATGACTGGCTTAGGTTTGTTACAGGAAGGATAAGGGGTTTTTGTTACAGTAGTGGTCATAATCATTACGCTATTCCCCACTCCCCAGTAGTTACAGTACAGTACTCTCGGAGAGAGCTTCGTGTTTGCATCGTGGTTTAGACATACAGTAAAGCGATTAAATAAATAACTGTAAACTAACATAAACTATACTTGCCTCAAATGGAAATGACTGGAGAGGTAGAAGACTTCGAGACGGGAAGTTAGAGTCGTCCTCGAATTCCTACATTCGAGAGATTGACTCAGCATTAGGTTTACCAACTTAGCTAGGCTAGTTGTAATCTCTATTTGCGACCTAGTCCAATTTTAATTCTTAAATTAACCAAACACAGAAAAACACGGTTATTAAGTGCGTTGATTTAATACGAGGGAAAATATCATTTTAACTTTGAATTCAGAAAACTCGTTGTTGCCAGATTATTTATGAAAACTTGGTAATTTTTATAAATATAATTATAAAGCTAATCTTTCTTATTTTAGTGAGAAAATACGTGATTTTTAATTATTAACAAACTTGTCAATTTTAGGTGATAAAATATTAATTAATTTTATACGAAAATATGTTTTAATCATTTTTATCGTTAAATATCAAAAACTCGAAAAACTAGAAAATGACAGGAAAATTCTAAGCTATTACAGTCACAGACCACAGCCAGCTGGGCTTATGCCCATTACAATTTATTTACATAAATTGAAATAAGATAAGACTGACGTTAGTCCTAAACTGAAAATATTAAATAAAATTAAACATAAATAAATATAAAAATAAAGTAAATCATAAGTCTCAGATATGGTCCAATCCTCATATTGGCTAATTGCCTCAACGTCCGGGCGGGGCCGGTTTCGTTTGCACTTAGCCGGGTCCATTGACCGATACGTTCGTCACCCAAAATCAAATATCGAATAAAATTTCGAAAATCATTTTAAATTCATTTTAAAAATAATTCAGGATTTACGGAAAAATCGGGCAGCATCTCCTCTGTTTTTGGTCAACCCAAAAACTGGGAAAATGGCACCGATAATTCCTGCAAGTCCCAAACCAGGGAAAACCCGAATTATATATATATAAAATATCCACAACCAATCCACAGCATAATCGGGACAACCCGAAATAATTTCGGAAGTCCGATTCTAATTCCACAAATCACAGAACGTTCCCGGAAATTTCGGAAAACTAAAACATACCAAAAATCCATTCTCGAAATATTTTGGGAATCCAAAATAATTCACAAGACCTTTCCGAGAGTCCCGGAAAATTACGACGTCGCTAAAACCGAATTCCCAAAGGGAATCGGGGACCATTTCATCATCGACAAAGATAATAAAAATGAGCGGGACAGGGGGTTATACCTCGGATTGCTCGGCTAGAGCTCTCAGATGAAATAATAAAAGAAAATAGAAGTCCAGCAGCAACGTAGGCTCGGGGCAGTGCCCGAAGTCAGGTCCAGCTCCGGGGCAGGGATCGGAACCCATAAAATGTGCACGAAAAAACACAGAAGTGAGCCGAGGAAGAAAATCCGCAGAAAAGAGACACACCGGAACGGTGCTGTCGGGTGAAACGCCGGCGAGGGAGTGCTGGCGAAAGTGCGCGGGTGTCGGGGACGCGGCGACAGGGTGCTGTCGGCGGGGAAGCTGACGGATCCGGAGGGGCGCGCGCGAGGGGAGCTCGGTGCGGGGCGCGCGGTCGTCGGAGGGGCGCCGACGGGGGTGCTGTCGCACGGGGCGTCGACGGAGCACGGAGGGGCGCTGGTCGGCGGACGCGGGTGGCCGCGTACGTCGGCAGGGAGGCCGCGCGGGGTGGTCGACCGAAGCGGGGAGGGGGTACTCGACGGCGGGCGTCGGAGTTCGGCCGCGGGGCACGGCCAGAGATGGTCAGCCGAGAAAGGGGTTTGTGGAGTGAGGGAGAGAAAATGGGGGTTTGGTGAGAGTTGGTTTGTGGAAAAAGAGGGAAAAGAGAGTGTTATACTCTGTGAGGAAGAGAGTGAGGGAAAGTCTGCTCTTCTGTGAGGAGAATTAGAGTAGGTGAGGGAGAGTGCTTCTCTGGAATGAGCCAAGGGGAGTGGTGTGCGTGAGTTAAATATGGGGAGTGGGGGTTTGCGTGTGAGGAAGAGGGGGGATGAGGGAGAAAAATAGGGAGAGCTGGCCATTTCGTGTGTGAGAGTGGGGTGCTGGTCCTACGGGACCAGCTGACTAGTTATTTTTTTTTATAATTATTAGAACCAAGTCAAAAATCAAATTTAAAAGAAAGGAGGAAAAGGATTGGGTTTGGCTCAGGCCTGGGTCTGGGTTCGGACTCGGGTCTGGGTCTGAACTCAAAAAGCCATGTTTATTATATAATTTTTGAAATCCTTTTCACTCAAAAATATTTAATAATAATAATAATGATATATTTACTAAAATTAATACTAAACACTATTATTTATTAATTATAAAAGGTATGGGTTTCACATAGTAACTCAAGGTGGGCATTGATCACACTATCTATAATATTCCCCATCCCCGAGTAGTATACGGATCCGGACATAGCACGTCATGGCACGAGATTTCCTAAGAAGGTAGCTACTCCTTCTCAGGAATCGGTGTCAATACAAGTACAAGAACAAGATCGAGCAAGTACCAGTATCCCCAGAAAATCCAAGAATGACATCTCATGACAGGAATCCGGTATATACTAGTCCGTGAACTATCGTGACTGAGAATCAAGTAAGACACTACGACTGAATCGGATATAGCAGATATCAAGACAATGAAAACTATCAGTGAATGTACTCGCCTGCGGTCCTAAGCTGTCAAATAGGGTCGATGCTCAGAGTGATGCCACAGACCTAAAGATAAGATATATATAAACTAATTAGGGTTCAACAGTGTTAGTCTTGATTCTATAGTATAAGCTATGTAATCTAGGTCAATCTCATTCCAACTAAAACAAACTAGGTCACACTGAGTCACACTAGGTCAAACTAGGTCACAGAAAGTCAAACCAAGTCAAACTAGGTCAATTTGGGTCAATGGTTGACTTACAGTTGACTTTTGGTCAACTGGTCAACTATGGTCAACTCTAGGTTAAACTAGGTCAAATGTTGACTCTACTTCGACGTTCAGTCAAAACAGTCAACCATGGTCAAACAGGGTCAAGACTAGTCTCTATAAACATCTACAGGGTCAACCCATTCAATTTCAGTGATTGTAAAATCACCGGAATCGATGGAACTCAAAATACAAACAAAAGAGAAATATTATAATAATAGGGTAAAAACCTACAGATATTGTCGGATGGTGAAACAACCATCACCAACGTGTCCAGAATGTTCAAATCAGCTAGGATAGCCTGTCCAAAAGTCCAATTTGGACACAGGGGCAAAACGGTAATTTTGGGCCAAAATGATGTCCGTCGTTGGACACACTTTGCACCGAAAATGTGCCAAAATAAAAGTGCACAAAACCTAACAAATTATATGTCCACGAATCCAGAATGACGATACGAACCCAACGGTATATCCAGAATTGGATTCCGTTGACCCGATCTCAAATTGGTCCGTTGACCAGGACATTGAAATTCCGATTTGCACGGAAAAGCGTGTCGGAGCTAATGTCCACAAAACTCAGCAAATTATATGTCAACGAGTCCAGAATGACGATATGAACTCAACGGTGTATCCGGAATTGAATTCCGATGAGCCGATCTCAAAGTGACCCGTTGACTCAGAAAGTGGGACCCGTTTTGCACCGAAATACGTGCCAGGGCCCACGTTCTCCAAATCAAGCAAACTTTATATGAAAACATGCCAGAACGACGCCACGAGTCTACTGGTGGTGTCAGAAATTGAATCCGGAGTCCCGGATTCAAAAATGGAATTTTACAAGTGCAACACTAAGAATTCGAACGGCCAACTTTGGCGTCGAATTCGACCGACCTAACAAGCTCAAACTGAAATGAAATCTAAAGGGAGCAGGAAGAGGGTTATACCAGCTTCGCACAGGAACTGGTAGCACGTCAACCGGAGCTGCGACGACAAAGATATGAGCTAACGAAATCGACTCCACGAAACTGTCCAAAAACAGTTCAATTTAAAACGTCAACTTGGTGGCCAGTTTTGAGGTATCAAATGACGAAATTAACGGACGAAAATTTACATATATATTATATATATGTATATATGTATATTTATATACATAAGAGAGAGAAATAGAGATATTTGTATAAAGAGGATATTTTAGAGTAGGGAAAAATTAGTGTATGGATAGACATGGTAGGGTCACACAAATTTGGGTTGGTTTCGGTTGAGCCGGGTCGGATTAAAAATCGGACATGGTAAAATAATTGAATTAAAAATAGATATTTAAAATCATGGGTAAATAAATAATATACGGGAACTCCAATAAATGGGACACAAGTTTCATGTGGGTAGTAGGCTTCATGTGGGCCATGTCCCTATTTGGGGTTGACTAGGTTGGGTCGATGTCGGGTCCCGAAATTAAATTGAAAATCAAATCAGATTTCACGGTAGATAATTAATTGGCCTAAATTGAACCGAAAGTTGTACGAAGGAAATGGAGCACAAAATGGAGTGTCTGAGTGGGACACGAAGGTCAGGGGTGAAGAGCGTCTCGAGTAGATCAGACATGACAAGTTGGTTTCAAGAAAAAGACAGGTCTGGTGCTCCTAAATTAAAAGCCACGATAACGTGCTTATGGGGATCAAGGAAAAGAGTGGAAAATTAATTAATAATTTAAATGGTCTAAATTGACCCGAACTTGCGCGAAGCAAAAAGAGCACAAGGGAACAAGTTCGAGTGGGACACGAAATATCACTGTGAAGATAATCTCGTCTACTACAAACTCCAAGAAGGAAGTTTTCAGAGACTGGCATCCCTGATGCTCTAGAATTCCAAGTCACGGTAAAGAGCATTTAAAGATCAAAATTAATTATATAGAAATAAATTATTGAAAATAATGCATTAGAAAATTCAAAAAATAATTCGGGAAATTCAGGGGGCTTACATCCTACCCACCTTATAGAAATTTCGTCCTCGAAATTAAGGTTGTAGTAGAGGTAATACAAGATAGAAAGTTTTAGGCAAAAACTTAGGCACGATCATAGAATGACAAGTTTGCACGATTAAGATAATCAATTCACAATTATTCAGGCACGATGAAAAATTTCCGCACGATAGAATCAAAATAGGAACAGAATCATATAGGCACGATTATAGATAAGTTAAGTCATTGGGACACGATTCAGAAATGACTTAGGAAAACGAAAGTTATAGATGAAGTCCACGTACGAGGTGACGTGTAGCACTCGGGTTAACGGATAATCAGCCTGAAAGTCACACAGGCTTGATCAAGATGAGAGATAATCATGACCAAAACAAGGCTTGGCATGATTGAGCTGAAGTTTTAGACACAACAAAGTCGAAGTCAAGTTCTTATAGACCTGATCAAGATTGAAGAGTATGATTAATAAAATCATGGAATACGCTCCAAGTTCGAGCGTGAATAAAATTGGAAATAGTCTAAGATCACTTGGCACGAAAGAGATATGACAACAAAATCAAAACTTGAGCTTCATCCGGTTACAATCAACAAAATATTGATAATAGGATTTCAGATTACTGAAATTTGATTTAGGATTTGAGATAGGCATGATTAAGCACAAGAAAATTTCAGATACAATCAGAAAATCAAATCAAGGTCGAAAAGAGTATAGGCACGAGTGTTTCAAAATCCAAACATGCTCAAAATTGAATCTCAATACGATCATAGATACGGTCAGCTCAACCTTGGTCAAAAGTATAACGGTTTAGGCATGACCATCATGAGACTCCGACATAATCAAGGATAGTATGAAGCCAAATCGTGATTGGAATAGAATTTAGTCATTTGCCAGAATTGAATCGAAAGTTTAAAGCACGAGTGATGATAGCATTGTCCAATCACGATAAAAGTAAATAATTTAGTCTCAGCACGATTTAGATTGATCAAGTTTTGGGTAAATCACAATTTGGGCAAGATGGAGAACAAAATCAACAGAGTCTGGACACGAGCATCTAAGAAGAAAATCATATCACAATGGAATTCAAAACCATTTAAGTTTAATCAACAATCAAGACTCTTTGGCACGATAAACTAGACAACCAGAATCGATTGGTCAATCAGAGAGGATCAATCTCGCGATATCAAAATATAATAAACAAATCAAGGATGTAGAATTGAATTGCTTCTGTTATCATAGAAACCAGAATATGGGATCGTAGGAGGAAGCCGGGGTAATCATCTCGCTCTGCTTCGACTACTACCCACAATGTCTACTCCGAGACGGATGATTACGATACTTCCTCGATTTCTCCTAAGATAAAAAGATATGAAAATTCTAAAATTTTTAAGGTTTTCAAAGTATGGCTGACAGAAGTAGATACGAGATAGATAATTGGTGTAATCAAGACATGGCTAAGCAAGTCAGAGAAAATGATGGCAAGATGAGGAAATCATCATACGAAAAGAAATGAATGGTAAGTCAAGAAATAAGGGTATGAATTGACCTCATCATTTAGTCAAAAAGAAGTGAATCAATTTAAGATACGATCTGATAACCATACACGTCTATCCAAAACCATGCTGCCAGAATTTACGCCACGCTAGTTAGCATAGCTGCAATAAACGATAGAATCCATAACTAAGGTATACACCCTATAATCATGTCATCTAGATTCCTTACCACGCCAACCGGTATGGCTGTAAGAGAATCTAAATTCCATAACTAGGATAGTATATCCAAAATCAGGCTCCATGTCCCTGTCAGGCTAGCTAATATGACTGCGATAAATTCCAACTCCATAAGTAAAGTAGACATTTATCGTTCCCATCGCCCTCATCAAATATGTTTATCAGAATATCTTAACTCAATCCAGAGAAACTTATCTTCAAACAGAATCAAAATCGAATTCAACAACGAACATCAAGAATTCCAAAATTTTCAACAACGAATCAAGGATAAGTATATGGAAACTAGAGGAAACAGATCCCGAGGTAGAGTTTAGAAGAAAATTTTAAGGAGATGTCCAAAGGTACTATCTAGGTCAAGATAAAGAAAATCATTGGAATATAATCTAGAACAATCTCAACCTGATATGAGACTTGCAAATCATATTCTCTTCTCAACCTAGAAGATATATAAGTTCAACTTATACCTTCCCTCTGGGGTCCACAAACTCATTCCAAGAAAGAATATATTTCAGAAATCAGGACGGACAGAAACAAATGGAAAAAGTTTCGAAAAGTTCGAAATAAGATTCCCAGGGGTCATCCCTGGAATCTACCAAGAGTTCCTAATATGTGACTGAGTACCAAATTTCTAAAATATTCCATGACTCAACCTTAATCCTCGGGCAGGCTCGCAGTAGTACAGAAAAGCTCAAGTACTACCACGACTTCGTATTAATTGCAAAGACTGACCTGCATGGGCTACCACTAAAAATGTGTCACGACCCGCACCCGGATATACGGATACGAATACATGGGCCACGCCCAGCCTATGCCGCAGTATCAGCGGTAGAACGCTGTCTAGTACCCAATAAATATACACTACGTCTAGAAGGCCTATAACTATAAATATACTCTAGTCACATCACAAACAGCTAGGAATGATAAGATAAGAAGATAACTGAAGCACAAGAGCAACTAGAAACTACTAGAAGGAAACATAAGACAGGAAATAAAGAAGGAAAAATAAGACGAACTAAGGATAACTACCATGCAACTCACATAGAAGAATAGTGAGATCCACCTCAGCTAGAAACATCATGCAGTCTACTAATGGTATAACAACTCCTAAAATATTATCAACGGTATTCTGTCAGGAAAATGAGCAAGTACAAACACTAACAACAGTTCCATGTGAATTGACAAATTCTATAAGAGATAGTATAATGAACTACAAGACAAAGATATATGAAAACTTGGGAACCGTTCGAAAGCTGAGTTACAACCCTTAAACCAATCAAGGACCGGGGTTGTAACCCTTCTCTCGAGCAGAACTCAGTCTCCAATCAAGGTACATCATAGAGGCATATAAAACATGTGAGTAACTGGAATCATAGCATGGTGAGAAGTACTGTATGTAGAACAGAACAGGATATATGATAAGATAAAGTAAATATAAAATGTGCCTCGAATATTATAGCATAATGTGATCGGTATGGGTCAAGATCAGGCTTCCAGCCGACCGGTTACAAGTACGTGGACTCAGTCCGGCCGGGATGGTAAGCTATGGAGCAAGTAGTAGCACAGGTCAGGCTATACCCATCGTGAGGTGAGGGTATAGCTATGATACAAGTAGTAACTCAAGGTGGGCATTGATCACACTATCTATAATATTCTCTATCCTCGAGTAGTATACGGATCCGGACATAGCACGTCATGGCACGAGATTCCCTAAGAAGGTAGCTACTCCTTCTCAGGAATCGGTGTCAATACAAGTACAAGAACAAGATCGATCAAGTACCAGTATCCCCAGAAAATCCAAGAATGATATCTCATGACAGGAATCCGGTATATACTAGTCCGTGAACTATCGTGACTGAGAATCAAGTAAGACACTACGACTGAATCGGATATAGCAGATATCAAGACAATAAAAACTATCAGTGAATGTACTCGCCTGCGTTCCTGAGCTGTCAAATGGGGTCGATGCTCAAAGTGATGCCACAGACCTAAAGATAAGATATATATAAACTAATTAGGGTTCAACAATGTTAGGCTTGATTCTATAGTATAAGCTATGTAATCTAGGTCAATCTCAGTCCAACTAAGTCAAACTAGGTCACACTGAGTCACACTAGGTCAAACTAGGTCACAGAAAGTCAAACCAAGTCAAACTAGGTCAATTTGGGTCAATGGTTGACTTACAGTTGACTTTGGTCAACTGGTCAACTATGGTCAACTCTAGGTTAAACTAGGTCAAATGTTGACTCTACTTCGACGTTCAGTCAAAACAGTCAACCATGGTCAAACAGGGTCAAGGCTAGTCTCTATAAACATCTACAGGGTCAATCCATTCAATTTCAGTGATTGTGAAATCACCGGAATCGATGGAACTCAAAATACAAACAAAAGAGAAATATTATAATAATAGGGTGAAAATCTACAAATGTTGTCGGATGGTGAAACAACCATCACCAATATGTCCAGAATGGTCAAATCAGCTAGGATAGCCTGTCCAAAAGTCCAATTTGGACACAGGGGCAAAACGGTAATTTTGGGCCAAAATGATGTCCGCCGTTGGACACACTTTGTACCGAAAAATGTGCCAAAATAAAAGTGCACAAAATCAAAAAAATTATATGTCCACGAATCCAGAATGACGATACGAACCCAACGGTATATCCAGAATTGGATTCCATTGACCCGATCTCAAATTGGTCCGTTGACCAGGACATTGAAATTCTGATTTACACGGAAAAATATGTCGGAGCTAATGTCCTCAAAACTCAGCAAATTATATGTCAACGAGTCCAGAATGACGATACGAACTCGACGGAGTATCCGGAATTGGATTCCGATGAGCCGATCTCAAAGTGACCCATTGACTCAGAAAGTGGGACCCGTTTTGCACCGAAATGCGTGCCAGGGCCCACGTTCTCCAAATCAAGCAAACTTATATGAAAACATGCCAGAACGACGCCACGGGTCTACTGGTGGTGTCAGAAATTGAATCCGGAGTCCCGGGTTCAAAAATAGAATTTTACAAGTGCAACACTAATAATTCGAACGGCCAACTTTGGCGTCGAATTCGACCGACCTAACAAGCTCAAACTGAAATGAAATCTAAAGGGGGCAGGAAGAGGGTTATACCAGCTTCGCATAGGAATAGGTAGCGCGTCAACCGGAGCTGCGACGGCAAAGATACGAGCTGACGAAGTCGACTCCACGAAACTGTCCAAAAATAGTTCAATTTAAAACGTCAACTTGGTGGCCAGTTTTGAGGTATCAAATGACGAAATTAACAGACGAAAATTGACATGAGTGAAGACGGATATACCGAGATTGCGACGGAGCAAAGATATCGCCGATCCAACGGTCAAATTTCTCGAAAAACGTGCGCAAAGTTGCTGGTTTGAGACGTGATTCTGTGTTTCGTTCCCGCGCACGTCACGGCGGGAACTCGTGCCAAACGCACGAATAACCCGTTCTCCACGTCGGGGACGACGGAGGTGGCACGGAGGTGCTCGCCGAGGTCGCCCAGCCTTGGGTGGCCGACCACGCGGTGGCGCGCGGCCACCCGCCGGCGGCGGCGGCACTGAACCGCCGGCCAGGGGGCGCGGGGTGCTGCTGCTCCCTACTGCAGCTGCTGCTGCGTGCTGCACTGCTGCGGCTGCTGCCTCGCGGTGGCGCACACGGTGGCGCAGCCAGGCGGCGGCGCGGCGGTGGCCCAGCAAGGGGAGGAAGGAGGAGGAGGTGAGAAGAGGTGGTGTTTGTGAAGAGTGGTGGTGGTGAGAGTGGTGCATGGTGGTGATGTTGTTGTTGAAGAAGAAGAAAAGGGTGATGGTGATGATGATGAATGATGTAGATGGAGAAGGAGGAGAAGAGAAGAAGAAGAAAAAAATTTGGAGGGGGGCTGTTCCTGTACGGGTAGGGTGTGGTGATGGGTTGTGTGTTTGTAAAGTGAAGAGAGAGAGAGAGAAATTATACGATTATATATATATATATATATATATATATATATATATATATATATATATATATATATATTGAAAGAGAGAGAGAGAGAGAAAGAATGAGAGAGATATTTAGAGAGAGGGAGAGAGAAAATATAGAGAGAGGGGGTTCGGCCAGGAATAGGGGGGAGGGGGTGAGATAGTGTGATGTGTGGGGAGAGAAGAGAGAGAAAGAGAGATATTTACATATATTATATATATATATATATATATATATGTATATATATATATATATATATATATATATATATATATATATATATATATATATATATATATATATATATATATATACATAAGAGAGAGAAATAGAGATATTTGTATAAAGAGGATATTTTAGAGTAGGAAAAAATTAGTGTATGGATAGACATGGTAGGGTCATACAAATTTGGGTTGGGTTCGGTTGAGCCGGGTCGGGTTAAAAATCGGACATGGTAAAATAATTAAATTAAAAATAGATATTTAAAATCATGGGTAAATAAATAATATACGGGGACTCCAATAAATGGGACACAAGTTTCATGTGGGTAGTAGGCTTCATGTGGGCCATATCCCTATTTGGGGTTGACTAGGTTGGGTCGATGTCGGGTCCCGAAATTAAATTGGAAATCAAATCAGGTTTCACGGTAGATAATTAATTGGACTAAATTGAACCGAAAGTTGTGCGAAGGAAATGGAGCACAAAATAGAGTGTCTGAGTGGGACACGAAGGTCAGGGATGAAGAGCGTCTCGAGTAGATCAGACATGACAAGTTGGTTTCAAGAAAAAGACAGGTCTAGTGCTCCTAAATTAAAAGCCACGATAACGTGCTTATGGGGATCAAGGAAAAGAGTGGGAAATCAATTAATAATTTAAATGGTCTAAATTGACCCAAACTTGCTTGAAGCAAAAAGAGCACAAGGGAACAAGTTCGAGTGGGACACAAAATATCACTGTGAAGATAATCTCGTCTACTACAAACTCCAAGAAGGAAGTTTCCAGAGACTGGCATCCCTGATGCTCTAGAATTTCAAGTCACGGTAAAGAGCATTTAAAGATCAAAATTAATTATATAGAAATAAATTATTAAAAATAATTCATTAGAAAATTCAAAAAATAATTTGGGAAATTAAGGGTGCTTAATACCTGGACGTAGCCGTGTCAGCTTTGGAGGGGCAGTTTGCCAGTTTGGTGCAGGGGAACTCGTCGGTAGACGAGTATGCAGTAGAGTTCTTTCGCTTGAGCAGGTTTGCACCCAGTTTGGTTCAGGATGAGGGGTGCAAGGCCCGGAAGTTCAGGAGGGGTCTCATCCATGCAGTGCGCACTCGCACATCTGGGCGGCGAGACGCGACCTTCGAGCAGATCCTTATGGAGGCTCAGATTGCAGAGGAGGACTTCAGCCTCAAGCCGAAGAGGAGCAGTGACGTTCTGGGAGCTAGTTCGAGCGCAGGGCCAGCAAAGCGCCCACAGT